>CAUYRT010035285.1:0-10245 GCA_963574885.1 Lepilemur ruficaudatus | reverse complement strand
ATGCATAGATTTTGATTACATGCTATATACAATATGAATTTTGTGTTACTGGGTGCTAATTTTTTAAAAATTATTGTTCCTTTGAATATTTGGGGACCTTTTCTCCAGAATGCAGATAAGTTACTCAGAAAGAGTTTGATTCTCTTAAGGCTTGTTTTTCAGCTTTGTTGAGTGGATCCAGAACAGTCTTTAGACTCTGGCTATAACCTCTGCGGACTCTACGCCACGTGTTAGGGGGTCTTTCCTTATCACTCTATGGGAAATTGAACTGTTCCTGGCCCTGTTTGAAGTTCAGGGTCTGTGTCACCTGCTCCTTTCTGTTACTTTCCTTATACACATGAGCTAATTGGTATTTAGCTAAACATTGAGAGAAATCCTTTGTAGAGTGTTTCTCTTTCTCTCTCTCTGTAGATGTCTCTTCTCTATATACTTCCCCACAAATTACGGCCACCTTGGTCTCTCTAATCTGTCCTCAACTCAGAATAGCCATCTGGCTTTGCTTGGTGTCCTCATCCCTGGGCGGTGGCCTGGAAACTGCCCAGGCAATAGGCAAAGGCCATCACATTTATTTCCCTCTTCTTGGGGATCACAGTGCTGCATTGTCTGTTGTCCAATGCCTGAAAATGCCACTGTGTCATATATTCGGGTTGGACTTTTTGTTGTTGTTGTTCTTGTTAAATATAGGAGGATAAATCCAATATCTTTTATTCCATCACGGCCAGAACCTGAAATCTAATCCTATAGACATTTTACTCAATCTTTCAAACATTTAGCCTCTCAGGGACTTGTATGACATTTATTCTATGTGAGAGAAGAGACTTGACTAAATTTTTTTTTAAATTACAGAGAAACGCACCAGGAGGCAGAATATCTGAATTTATAATGTAGCTCTTCAGCAAATTATAGTGTCATTTTCCAGTCAGTCAATTTCCTGAAGAGACTGGATCAGATCAAAGGTTCTTAGTACTTTTATCCAAGAAGCTTACAGCATTACTATTATTATTTTCAATTTGGTTACATTGAATATCTTGCTGGCAGCTCTGATAAGAGGGTTTAGCCCCAAATTTCTTATCAACACCCAGGCAGGGGTCTGATGGGTCTGATGTTGGTGTCATCAACACCCAGGCAGGGGTCTGATGGCCATTACATCATCAGTGTTGATTCACTGAGTTGATCCAATTCCAGCCAAAAACAATGAAGCAGCATGTTAGACAGCCTCTGCTCTTACACTGGGAAATTGTCTGCTTCCATTAAGAGTATGCCTTTATGGGTCTAGCACTTAAATTCTAAAAATTTTTGCCTCAGCACCAAATAGTATCTTTGTACAAGTTGTAATAATGTCTAAGACTCCAAACGGGCATTGCCACTCTCAATATTGGCCAATCGTTTTAATATTAGCCAGGTAAGTTTCCAGGTTTCAATAACACCAAGCAAAAGTTTTACATCATGACGCTGCTTCTTTCTCTTTGAAATATACCGAGAATACACTGATTTTTCCTCAAGACACTTGGACTCATTGCATTCTAGATTAATATAACTTGAAATAATTTGGAAGTGAAGCTACCGAGCATAAAGTCGCCAAGCAACTTTGCCTTCCAAGGTAACTGGCAAACAATCAAAGATCTGACTCATGATCCGAAGCACCCTTATGCATCTTCCATTGGTAAGCGGAACAAAGGTGCAAAGACAGCACTGAAGGGTTCCCGTAAAAGTGGCAGGTTCTCTGTTACTGTACTCTGATGGGTGACTCCATTACATCCAAGCTGTCTTTGACTGACAGTGTTCCTGCCGTCCATTGCAAATCCAATTCACTAGCTCCTATTATACAATAGGACCTCGCCACTGCCAGAGCCATCTGTAGCATAAACAAAATCAGTCATGTAAATTTCCATTTCAAATCATCTCTCTTTTCTTATTTATGTATATCTTTTATGGAGTTATTTAAGCTTTGGTTGATCATTTCTTTTTCTGTGTACCTAATCTAATCTATCATCTGGACAACAAAATTTCAAACTCGAATATCTAGAACCTTATACTAGATTTTAGTTACTTTTTGACTAACACTGGAGAAGTAGGATGGTCATACTGAGAAAAAAAAGTCAGTAACAGGCAAATAAACTAATAGAACAAACCTGGTACTCTATCAGTTCAAATTCAGCCACTTATTAACTGGTGACCTTCAGCAATTTAATTTCCGTTATATGTGAGTTGGAAATAGCACCTATATCAGAAGATGAGTGTGAGGGTAATATATATTTTGAATATATCTGAGCCAAACCAGATTCTCAATAAATTGAACATATGGATGTGGTAGTGAGTATGATGATGATGATGATGAAGCTCATGCATGTAAGTAATCCTTGTCTCCTTAACTGCTTTGGGTTTTTTCAACATTTTATTATGAAAAAAACCTCAAAATACAGCAGCTGTTCTGCTGCCATTGGATTGGAACTTGGGGTCAGTGCTGCATTTCAGAAAAAGCACCTCTGTACATTAGAGGGTGGGACACTTGAGTCCTAGTGCCACCTGTGCCATGCACTCGCCATGCCACTTTGGGGAGCCCCTTGATGACCCCCAATGGCTTTAGCTTTTCAGTAGTAAAATGAGGGAATGGGACTGAATGACCATTAAAGTACGATGGTGAGTAATGAAGGCAATTTTAGAACATTATCTAAGCTTGAATAAAATAACTAGATTCTATGTCGTTTCTCTTTTGAATTTCCTTAGGATTTTTGTGCCATTATGACTTTATGCAATTCTTCAATAGTTATAGGGTTACTTTTACGGGATGCTACTGTGTGCTTGACCCACTTCCAGTGCAAGAAACAGCCCTCAGTCCCCAGGTCATGCAGCTGGGGTGTCCTGGGATTTGAACCTAGAGTGGCATGAATCTAAAATCTGTGGTTGGCTGGGCATGGTGGCTCACGCCTATGATCCTAGCACTTGGGCAGGACCAGGCAGGAGACTTGCTTGAGGTCAGGAGTTCAAGACCAGCCTGAACAAGAGTGAGAGCCTATTTTCTAAAAATAGAAAAAACAAGCCGGGCATGGTAGCACGCCTGTAGTCTCAGCTACTAGGGAAGCTGAGGCAGGAGGATCACTTGAGCCCAGGAGTCTAAGGTTGCTGTGAGCTAGGCTGACGCCATGGCACTCTAGCCCAGGAGACAGAGCAAGATGCTGTTTCAAAAAAATAAAATGAAATAAAATAGTGGTCTTCAGCATTTCACCTTGGCCTCTGGTGATAGCATGAGAGCTCTGTCTGGGGGAAATTGGCAGGTAGACATGAAGGATTACTGCTGCTAATGATAAACCACCTCCGCTTAGAGCCTCCTCAGGATCCTGTAAGTGGCAAAGATTGCATCAGGCTGTGTGGCCACCAAGTAGCTGCATTTCCTCCCAAAAGATGCCCGCAGTGCTGCTGCGTCCTGAGGCTTAATGGATGAGGCCGCGGTTGCCTCTCACAGGAAAATGCTGCCGATTTCACACTGGAACTTTCTTCCCTTCTCTATAGCTCTATTAAGACCTTCAGCAGACAGTCCAGTGGTTTTTTTGTTTTTTTTTTTTTTTCAATTTCATCTCAGATTACAAGATTTCTTTATTCTAACTGCCCAGATGTTTGAAATCTAGGACCAACTCTATTTGATGAACATTTATTACACATCTTTTATCAGGATAGGCACAGGGAATACAAAGATAAAATAATATACACGTCCTTGTTAAAGGATAATTTCCCGAAAAAGAAGTTAAATATGGCTAGCAGGCAGACATAAAATGAACATGTGTCAGAGGTTTTACTTAATTTGTTATGAATGAGGGGACCGTTAAAATATTACCACCAGTTCAAAGGGAGTTTGTACAAATTTACAAACGGAAAACTGCCTTTTCCAGTGGTGGGGGGAGAGTTGTCCCTCCCTTGGACAGAACTAATTTGCATATCCACAGATAATTATTTTGCATTGCTATTGCATATTTACAATTTACCAAGCTATAAAATAGTTCAAAGGCAATGAAAGGTGAGAATCAGATAATCTGGACTAGTGCTGTAGACATAGTTTTTCATGGAAAGACTAATTTTTCTTTATATCCTAATGAAAAAAAGCATTAACACTTATTGGGTGCCCGTGTGCTGGCACCATAGTAAACACCATAAAATTCTCCTAGGTGCCTTGGAGGATTAGTTAGTAGTACCTGATTTTACGACTAAAAATACAACTGAAATGTATCTCATTGTTTAAAGTTACCTTACTGGCCAATTGGAGAGCTGGGATTCGTTTATATTTATAGCTAATAATTCCAAAGACTACTTTTCCACCTACAGTACAATATCTCACAAAGAAATCAATATGTAATGTAGGGGACAGATGTGTAAACAATAATTATACGCTGTGTGTTACAATAAATACAGGTTTGCACAAGAGGAGCACAGAAAAAAAAATCTCATGTGAGCTCTTTACTTGTGTGGCCCTTCACGTCACATGGACCTGGGTGCTTATATTTTTCTAAAGACTTGTTTTTTATTTTTAAAATTAGAATTACTTGTTAGTTTCACCTAACCTTTCGACTGGGGGAAGAGAACCATGGAATTCAGATCCTGGAGGCAATAATTTAAGAACATAATCTGTTTAGATAACTTATTTCTTTTATTCAGGCATCGTCTTTGTCAGCTTTAAATCTCTTTTTAGACATTTCATTTGCAACATAGTACAAATATCCTTTCTTAGAATTATTTTTGAGATTTTAAATAATTTTTTTTAATTTTAGAGTGATTTTAGATTTACAGAAAAGTTGCAAAGAGAACACTCAGAGTTCCCATATACCCGTCAACCAAGTCCCCCCATTGCTAATGTCTTAAAATACCATAGTACCTTTGTCACAACTAAGAAACTGACACTCATATTTGCTATTCACATTAGCTAAACTCCAAGCTTTATTTGGATTGCACAAATTTTTTCATTAAGCCTCACTTTGTGTACCAGGATGCAGGCTAGCATAGCACATGGCATTTAATTGTCACGTCTCCCCCATCTCCTCTGGTCTGTGACAATTTCTGCCTTTCCTTACTAGTTACAACCTCAACGGTTTTGAGGAGTACGTCCAGGGCTGCTGTAGTACGCCTCGCAATCTGGGCTGCTCTGTTGTTTTTCTTGCGATTAGATGAGGATTTAGAGTTTCGGAAAGGTGCTACGTGGATGAAGTGCCTCTCATGTCATACTGGGGAGAGAGGCAACATGATATCCACATGGTATCACTAGTGATGTTAATCATCGGCACACTGTAATTTCTCAGAATTTTAACGAATAATTTCAGATCTTGTGCGGGTGTCTCATCACAAGTGTGGAGATGTGAGGTCTAGAAGGTGGGTATTGTCCTCTGCTTTGCTCCCTGATGCTCTGCGCTCTCCCTGAGTCAGTGACCGGGCTCTCGCCACCGTCAATGTCCTTCTCCAAACAGGAAAGGACAAGAAAAACCACCAACCCTATTAAATGGTGTTTGGTTTACCCCAGCACAGGCCAGAGCAGGCAGGACACACTGGCTTCCAGTAATATACACAGCAGCTCTGCTAAGTCATGCCTCATTCTCCTAAAGCAAACTCTAGAAACTATGAGAGCATTTCCTGGGCAAATAATACACAGCCCCATTGCAAACATGTAAAATGCCTCGATAAGTTTTGAAATTAAGAAGACGCAGCTGAGTCACAGAGATTTAGGCCCTCCCAGCACTTTGGAGTCATCCCGTGGTCATTGGTGGGTTTTGCAGAGGTCTCCCTCTTTTTGAGGATAAAGGGATCACATCTCAGACTCTCTATGAGTTCACGTGATGAAGGTATTCTCTAAAATACATGTACAATGAACAGAAAATAGCAATCTTTCTCTTTCTTTTTGAAGGGTTATTTTTCTTTTCACTTACACAGCCTGTGCATAGGCGATTTTTCTTTATAAAGATTCCAGACTTCGCTGTTTTTTTCTGGATCACGATAGGTAGTTTCCCAATATTATATATTAATAATTTTCTCAAATGACTAGCTTTTAGCTTCATTTATTTTCTCCACTATTTTTTGGTTTTTATTTCATCGATTTACATTTTGATCTTTATTGCTTTCTTCTGCTTAATTTAGATTAAACATGCTTTTGTTTTTCAAATTCTTAAAGTGGAAACTTAGGTCACTGACTTGGGATATTGGTTCTGTTTTAATAGAATGGTCTAATATTGTAAATATGATGCTAATGTTGTTTTAAAGCATTCGACAAATTTTACTATGTTATGTTTTCATGTTATTTTTCCACCCAAAATATTTTCTAATTTCCTCTTTGACACATGACCTATTCAGATGTTTGTTGTTTCCAAGTTTTAGGAATTTTCAAGACATCTTTCTGTTTTTGAATTTTACTTTAATTCCAAATTTATCAGTGAGTACACAATGCATGATTTGAGTAATTTTTAATTTATTGGGACTTGTTTTCTGGCCCAAATTACGGTCTATCTTTGTAAATGCTCCATGTACAGTAGAAAAGAATGTATATTCAGGTGTTTGGGAATGGATTACTCTACACATGTAAAGAAAGTCAAGTTTGTTGGTAAAGTTGTTCAACTTTCCTGTGTCCATGTTGACTTTCTGTCTACTTGTTCTATCAATTATTGAAGGAGGAATATAAAACCTCTGACTACATTTGTGATTTTGTCTTTGTCCTTGCAATTTCCTTGCACATTTTGCTTCATTAAATTTAAAGCTCTATCATTAGGTACATACAAATTTTGAATTGTTTTGTCCTTTTTTTTGTTAGCACTAAATAATATTCCATTGCCTGGATATACCAATGTTTGCTTATCCATTCACCTGCTAAAGAACATCTGGGTTGATTCTAAATTTTGGCAATTATGAATAAAGCTACCATAAACATCTGTTTTGAGGGTTTTCTGTGTGGACATACATTTTCAACTATTTGGGTAAATATCAAGGAGCGTGACTGCTGTATCATATGGCAAGATTATGTTAAGTTTTGTAAGATACTGTCAAACTGTCTTGCAGAGTGGGTGTAACAATTTTCACTCCCACTAGCAAAATGAAAGTTCCTGTGACTTCACATCTCTGCCAACATTCGGCGTCGTCAGTATTCTGGTTTTGGGCCACTTTCATAGATTTATTTGCAGTGGTATCTTGTTGTTTTAATTTACATTTCCATGATGATATATGATGTGAAACATATTTCGTATGTTTGTTTACCATCTATCTATTACCTTCGGTGAGGTGTCCATGAAGGTCTTTGGTCCATTTTAAAATCATGCATTTGTTTCCTTATTGTTGCATTTTAAGAGTTTCTTCTTTTGAAATATTTGGGATAATAGTCCCTTTATCAGACAAAATTTTTGAAAATATTTTCTCCCAGTCGGTGGCTTATCTTTTCATTCTGACCAATGTCTTTTGCAGAACAGAAATTTTTAATTTTAGTGAAATCCAGCTTAACAATTCTTTTTGTTATGGCTTGTGTCTTTGGCATCCTACCTAAAAATTATTGCTGAACTTGAAGTCATGTAGATTTCTTCTTACGTTATCATCTAGGAGTTTTATGGTTTTGCATTTTACATTTAGGTCTGTGAACCATTTTAAGTTAATCCTTTAAAGGTATGATGTCTGTGTCTACGTTTATTTTTTTGCATGTGGATATCCAATTGTTCCATCACCATTGGTTGAAAAGGTGATCTTTGCTCTTTTGTCAATTATCAGTTGACTATGTTTATGTGGGTCTATTTCTGGGCTCTCTCTTCTGTTCACTTCATCTATTTGTCTGTTCTTTCACCACGACCACAGTCTTGATTACTCTAGCTTTATACTAAGTCTTGACTTTGGGTAGTATCAGTCCCCCAACTTTGTTCTTCTCCTGCAATATTGTGTTGACTGTTCTGGGTCTTTTGCCCAATATTTTTATTTTTGATTTATGTTTTTATATAGTCCATTTTTAAAAGACAACTTTATTAAAGTATAATTGACATACCATGCCATTACTCCATTTTAAGTGTACAATTAAATGTTTATTAGTAAATTTACCAAGTTGTACAGCTATTCACATAAATCAGTTTTAGAAGACTTCCTTCCCCCTATTGGGACCCCTAATTCTTATAGTTCATTTTTTTAGGCAGCATGTAGACAGGTCTTGCTTTTTGAATCCAACTTGACATTTTTCTTTTAATTGGGGTGTTTGGACCATTTACATTTAATGTGATTATTGTTATTATTAGGTTTAAATATATCATCTTGCTATTCTATTTGCCCTATCTGTTCTTTGTCTCCTTTTACTCTTTTTTTTTTTTTTTACCTTCTTTGGGATTAGTTCAGTATATTTTTTATGATTCCATTTTGTCTCCTTTTTGGTTTATCAGCTATCCTATTTGTTTTATTTTAGTCTTTCCTTTAAGGTTTGTCTTGAAATTACCAAGATCTATCTTCAAGTGATATCATATACCATTTTATATGTGGTATAAAAAACTTATAATAATATACTGCCATTTCCCACCTCTTGACTTTTGTGCTATTGTTTTATACTTTACTTAATAATAAAACTGAGCAAAGGTATAAGAAAGAAGGAAGGAAGGGAGGGAGACGGGGAAAGAAGGAAGCAAAAGAAGAAAGAGAGAAAAAAATGGAACTATAATCCCTTATCTGTAATTCCAAAATTAAAGCAGCACTGAAAACTCAGAAGATTTTCATGACATAGTTTACAGCAATTCCTGACCCAATCTGAGTTAATTTGGTGGCAAAGCCTGACCTAAAATAGCATAAAATGAATTATGGTCTCCGTTTATCCCCCTTACTGTAATTATTCATATATTTTGCTACAGAAAGTTGCGTCCAAAAAGTTCACATAGCAGACCTGAAACTGCTACCTTAAAAAACCTTGCTTGTAAGATTGGTTCCTGACTGGTATCTGGGAACTTGGATTTAAGGAAGGTTGCTATCATTCCCTAAGTCATAAGAGCGGCTCACTGTGCCTAAATAGTTCATACAAACAATGTGGTTTACGCTGAAAACTTGTTTTTCTCTTGGGAGTCTGGAGCTTTGGCAAATGCAAGGCAGAGAGTATTTATGTGTCTAATCCCCAATAAAAACACTGGGTACTGAGTCTCTAATGACCTTTCTTGGCAGACAACACCTCACATGCGTTGTCACAATTTGTTGCCAGAGAAATCAGCGCGTCCTGTGTGACTTGACTTGGAGAGGACTCTTGGAATCTCATGCCCGGTATCCTCTAGACTTCTCCCTCTGAACTTTTTTCCTTCGCCGATTTTGCTTTGTATCTTTTGTTGCAATAAATCATAGCGAGGAATACAAATACACGCTGAGTCTCATGAGTCTTCCTAGAAAATCACCAGACCTGAAAGTAGTCTTGGGGACCCTTGACACGAAAGTGAATGTGATTGATTATAGAGCATTGCTCCAAACCTCGCTGGGATTGTTGTGTAGCCTATACTATATGCACTGTATAACTTTTATAAAATCCCTAAAGTTCTGAATTTCAAAGCACATGTGTCCAGTGATTTTGGATTAAAAAATTGTGGAAATATGTTCACAAACACACAGACAATAAAATGTAAATAGTTTGGGTGCTCAAAGGGTGGGAGCGAACACAGGGGAATTGGGGGGAGGGGGGTAGACCCAAGTCTGAACGACGTGGGGGGTCACTGTGGAGGAGTGGGATATGCTTGAAAAGTAGTTGGGGAGCGGAATTAGGGGTCTCAATAGGGGAAAGGAATTCCTCTAAAACTGTTTTGTGTGATTAACAGTACACCTAGGTAAATTCACTGAAAATCATTTAATTCTGCACTTAAAGTGGAATGTTGGTTGTACATAGATACAGTTGGAGCACTTTATGTACTCTCTGGACTTCTTTGATAGAGTAGGTTTTTGAATGTAACAAGATAAGTCAACTTGAGTTGTAATATATTTTAGGAAATCAGCTCACTACAAATTGTGGATGTAAACATTGTATTGTAAATGTTTTGTGGTTTTCCCCCAATAAAATTTTTGGAAAAAAAAAAATCTCATTACAACCATTTCTATATATACATTTGAAAATCTCCTTTAGAGACTTAGAACTTCTAAATTATTGACTTATTTTTTACATAACCTCACTCAAGGGTGATTAAAAATACTTCTACATTGCTGTTTGCAAATCGTGATATTATGGATGTTAGATTGTGTCTCAGTGTTAAATCTTTATTGATAGCTGTGTGAATCATAAAAATTCTGTAA
>CAUYRT010035284.1:0-10911 GCA_963574885.1 Lepilemur ruficaudatus | reverse complement strand
GCCTAGCTCACAGCAACCTCAAACTCCTGGGCTCAAGCAATCCTTCTGCCTCAGCCTCCCGAGTGGCTGGGACTACAGGCATGTGCCACCATGCCCGGCTAATTTTTTCTATATATTTTTTAGTTGGCCAATTAATTTCTTTCTATTTTTAGTAGAGATGGGGCCTCGCTCTTGCTCAGGCTGGTCTCGAACTCCTGAGCTCAAATGATCCACCTGCCTCAGCCTCCCAGAGTGCTAGGATTACAGGCGTGAGCCACCACTCCCTGCCTCACATGGCATTTCTTTTGGGCAACGCTGTTCTGTAATGTGAGTTCTTTGAAGGCAGGGATCGTCTTTGCTCACTGTGGATTCCAAGAACCAGAGCAGGGCCTGACACACAACAGTCCCTCAACACATAGTTGTTGGATAATTGAATGAATGAATAAATGAATGACCAAATTCAATTCAATGCTGCATCTGCTCATCTGGTCTCTGGGAACATGAGGTTGGACATCATCTTCACCTTGCCTTGTCTCTGGGCAGTCGCTTAATTACTCTGCGGCTCACAGAGAGAATGGAGGCTGCACAGTGCCAGCTAATTGAGAGGCTGGATGTGTGGTGGAATTTGGAGAATAAAAGTGGTCAGAATATTTCCAGCCACAATGGCACTAACTGATTACTGGATGCAAATCCTGTGCCTGGCATCATTCTAGGCACTTTATGTGGAGTGACTCATTTAATTCTAACAACCTATGACATCAGTCCCACCATCTGACAGATAGGAGACATTAAAGCTCAGACAGGTTAAATTATGCCCTCACAGTTACACAGCTAGATTTTTACCCAGTTCTGTCTGCTATGACACTGTGCTCTTAACCATGACCACAGAGCATAGGGAAGAGGGGACTGGGGTCCCCCCCAGCACAGGGTGATCCTGTGCCAGGTCCCCTCTGTTCTGAGGACCGAGCCCCAGAGAGCGAATGGCCCCAGCTCTCTAGGGTTCTGGGGAAGCCATCGTCTGTGTCTAGTACCATAGTCCTGACTGTGCATCTAGACATGTCCTGTCTGTACATCTTTCACCAGATGGCCTGGTCCACCCTCTGTACCTGTGATGTGGCCATAAGTGAACATTCCCTGGCAGGGCACAACCCTCTCCTGTGCCCCCTGATGAACCATCCCTTCCTGTTCTTCCAGACTTTAGCTTTATCAGCCAGGACGGAATCCTGGAGAGCAGGTACTCCCAGCATGGCCCGAAGCTACTCACTCTGGCCTCTTGCAAGCTGTCTAAGTTTGGAGAGCTCATTTTTCTCTCCAGCCCTCAACTTTCTCATCAGTGAAATGGTTTTTCATGTTATTACTATTCCTTGTCAAGGCATGGCTCAAAGCCTCCCTCTGGCCTTTGTTGACCTCCTACCCTCTAAACTGTCACCACCTCTGACTCTTGCATGGATTAGTACCATAATTTGTAATGCCATGTGGTGGTGGTCATGGGTCCAGCAGATGTATTGGGCAAGACACCCCAAAGAGGCCGTAAAGGTAAATTGCTTAGCATGTGGGCTTTGGAGCCTCAGACCCAGGTTCAAGTCCTGAACCTACTACCTCTTACCCTCCATGTGACTTTGGTGAGATTACTTAGCCTCTCTGAGCCTCAGATTCCTCCTCTCTAAGTGATGACAATAATATCTTCCATGAAGGGTTGTTGTGAGGACCACACGGAATAGTCATGAAAATGCAGGGAAAATAGGGTCATGACTTCAATGGCCTTACTGCTCCCAGCGATCCAGGTCTGCGTTCCCCAGTGCGTTCACTTTCACGAGCTGACAGAGGACTAGTCCACACACTCAGCCTTGAGCTTGCTCTCTACTTCCCTGAGAATGTCTGCAGGCTCCCACACTGTGCACCAGGGTGCTTCTGTGCCCGCCTTCATTCCCACTGTAGCTGCTCTTCTGCCAGGACCCCCTACTCCAGTCTGTCTAGTTCCATAGTAGCCACAGTGATCCTTTAGTGGCATTAGCTTGTAGATCATTTTTATTTATTTTTTTAAACAAATACTTAAATAGTGCTCACTACATGCCAGGCACCAGTCTAAGTACTTAACAGATGTGAACACGCTTGCATTCTTCTAAACAGTTAGGGAAGGGGCCATCTGGGTCCTGATCAGTGTTCTCAACCCAGAAAGATCCTTCTGAAACCCAAGTCAGATCATGCAGCCCCTCTGCTCAAACCCTGCAATGACCTCTCATCTTGCTCAGAGTAGAAGCCTAGTCCTCACAATGGATCTGACCCCTAGCTTTTCTCTGACTTCATTTACCTCCTAACACCCTCCCCTCGTGTTCTGTTCTAGCTATCCCGACCCACACACCTCCAAACCCACTCTCTGCACTTGCTGGTTTGCCTAGAAAGGAGTTTGGTTTTTGTTATTGCCAGATCTTCTCTTGCCAGCGTCCTGTCTTCCTTCAGGTGCTCGCTCAAACGTGTCCTTATCAGGGAAGCCTTTCCTGACGGCCTCCTGCAACATAGCACGCCTCCTCCCAATGCGCTCCTGTACCCTCACCCAGCTTTCTCTTTCTCCACGGCCCTATGCCACTGCGACACCCTGTGTTTTGATTCAGTCACTGTCTGAAGCCCCCGCTGTAATGGAAAGCACGTGTGGGTAGCGCTTCATCCTGTTCATTGTGGAATTCCTGCATTAGCTCCTCCTGGCTGGCAGGTTCTTGAGAAATAGTTTTCAATAAATCAGTATATATCTACATACATACAGAAACGTGTGTATCTGTATACATAGATAATTTAGATACCTGCATGCAGTGTATTTATACACTCTTCCTGGTTGATCAGTGGCAAACCCGAGGCACTAAGTTTGAGCACGTGGGTTCTGGAGCACGTCGGCCCGACACTGACCCCTAGCCGCACGTCCCAGCTGTGCGCTCTGAGACTGTCGCAGTGCTGATACACTTCTCGGCATTCCGTGCCTTCATCTATAGAACAGCAGAATTATGGATAGTGCTTACTTCACGGAATTCTTTTCTTTGGAGCATTAAAAATCAGTTATGATTGATTTGTAGTGAGGGGTATGCCTGAGTGGCAGTGTCATTGAGTCTTCTGACTACGGCCAAGCCTACAGGGTTGAAGTATTTTGCAGTGGGGATGTGTTGTGGGTTCATTGATGGGCATGTATTGAACACTTACTTATGCCAGGCATGATGTCACGTGCTGGAGACAAAAATATGAAGATGATGCCACCTCCTCTCAAGATGCTCACACTCTTCCTAGAGAGACAGACACAATCATTTCCATATTAAAGTATTATAAACAATTATTAATAGTATAGTTCCCGGTATATAAATCATTTATAATTATTAATACATATTTTATTTATTCATGCAACACATTTTTTGGAGCATTTCCTGCAAGCTATCGTGTTGTGTGTATGATGATGGTTGGTCCACACACATCTCATATTCTAGAGGAAGAGAGAGGCAGGCGGCAGCATGATGGCAGAGAAGGGGGCTGGGGTACTGTATTAGACAGCTTGAGCTGCAACCAAATAACCACAGACTGGGTGCTTAAACAACACAACTTTATTTTCTTACAGTTCTGGAGGCTGGAAGTCCAAGATCAAAGTGCTGTTGGGGTCTGTCTCTGGTGAGGCCTCTTTTCCTGGCTCACAGACTGCTGCCTTCTCGCTGTGTCCTTTCCTGGATTTTCATCTGTGTCCCTGCAGGGAGGGACAGAGCTCTCTGGCATCTTTTTCTTTTCTTGTAAGGACACTGGTCCTATCAGGTTAGGGCCCCACCCTTATGACCTCACTCAACCTTGATTACCTCCGTAAAGGCCCTATCTGCAAACACAGTCACATTGGAGGTTAGGGCTTCAACGTATGAATCATGGAGACATGATTCAGTCCATAACTGGCACACACAGGAGGGGTACACACAACTTGGTTCTGGGCCAGCTAGGGAAAGCTTCTAGAAAGAAGGGCATTTAAACTGGAGCTTGAAGGATATATAGATACTAGCCACACGAAGCCATAGGATAGTGTTTCAGACTGAAAAAAGAGCCTGAGCAAAAGGTTGGAGGGGAAAGTGTGGCCCTTTGAGGGACAGAAAATGTTTTAGTTTCAGAGAGATGGGGAGGAATGGTGGGAGACAAGGCTTGGGAGGAACACAGAGGCCATGCAGGGCTGGATGAGCTCTGTTTAAGAAGTTTGTATTTTATATGAAGGGAAGGAGGAAGCCACTGAAAGAGCATAAAAAAAAAATCATATGTGATATGCCAAAGATGGTTTGTGCCAGCTCAGGAGGCCCAATTGTCAAATTTTCAGGAAATTTGCAAGCCAAGTGTTAAACCATGATAGCTTGAAATTGACTATGGTGAGAGCGTTTACACCACAGAAATTGGCAAACAGTGCAAATCTTGATTCCCCCTCTCTTCACCCCTACAGTCTCTCCAGGGAGTTGTTGTTAAATATTTACCAACACACCACTGGCTTTGACAGAAGTGCATCTAAAGTGTTTGGGGTATACAGAGGATAAGGCAACTGGTGTTACCTTACTAAGTCAGAGCAGGCTTCCCAGAAGAGGTGTTTAGGCTGAGTCCTTAAAGATCATTAGGCATTTGCCAAAGATGAATGGGCACCCCAGACTGAGCAAACCAGATGAGGAAAAGCACAAAGATATGGATATGAAGATGTGGGTTGCATTTGGGGTGGGAAATAGTCAAGAGTGGCAGTGGTATGTGTGCTTGGGATGCGGTGGGGACACATCATGTCAAGAAAGAGCATCAGGGAATGTTGAGGCAGATGTGTGAGAATCTGAAGGCCAGTAAGGGCCTTGGACTCTCTCCCACGGCCCTGAGGAGCCATGGCAGGGATATGATGGGCATTGCTGAATGGTGCATTTTTGCAAGCCTATTCTGGCTGTGTAGTCAACGGATTAGAGGCAGGAGGCCAGATGCTGTTTGAAGCCAATTTATTTTGCATGCTGATGGTCTATGAGCATTAGGAGTAGATGATACAGTAACCGTGCCTGCCTACATGTCTTCCCGTAGAGCTCTGCAGGAAGACTTGTCCCAGATGGGTCCTGGCAGCCTCGTTTCAAGGAGTTAGTTCATTAACAAGTGCAAAACATTCTCAGAATCAAGAACAAGTGCAACGAGTCCCCACTGTGCTGGAGTATGAGACGGAGTTGTCCTCCACCTGCACAGCAAGTCACCTGAGGGCCACAGGAAGCAGACGGAAATAAGAGCAAGTGGGCAGCTTCTACGTGTCAGCCACTGTTCAAGGCTCTTTACATGTGTTAACGAATCATTGAGGGTGGAACAATTGCTATTCCCATTTTACAGGTCAGACAATCAGAGAGATTAAGTAAGTCGGTGAAGGTTACACAGCCAGCGAATGCTGGAGCTGGGGCTTGAACCCAGGTCTGTCTGACTCTGCAGCCTAAGCCCTGGCACCCAGGAAGGGGTGGGGAAAGAGGAGAGAAGGTGAAGGCAGGGGCCTAGCTGGTGACCCCTCCCCAGAGGGTAAGCAGCTGCCAGACTCTGATGTTTGAGTCTCTTGTCTTCCTAAGGATGAGATTTTTTTGTTCTCATAATTTGGAAATTCCACAGTAGGACAGGAACATCATGAGTAATGACTCTGCTCCTGGCCACACCCATCTTCTCTCCTGCTCGAGCCTCTGGTTCTTCCAAGATGTGACAGCAAAACCCTGTCTCACAGGTGGAGCTTGTGAATGTCAGGGCTCCTATCTGGGACTGGGGGACAGTAGTTTTGGGAAATGGCTTCTTTTGGGGCAAACCCCACCTCACTTCACATTTGGAAGCTCTGCTCCTGGGCCAGTGCACAACCTGATCGCTAACAGACACCAAGGGCTGGCCCAGGAGTGATGCTCAGTGGCCACTATGGGCTAGGACAGAACCAAGAAGCTGGCATATAATGAACTGGGCATTGCTTCATTTTCCAACCAGCATCCCCATCAACTGCTGCTCACCTAGCAAGGCCAGCCCTGAGAAAGTCCGAGCAGCATGTAACAATAGCATGTGTACAAAGCACTGGCTACAAACCAGGAACTATGTGATGCACTATAGACACACCATCTCACTAAGCGCTCAAACAATGCTCTGCCATAGGTTTTATTACCCCTGGTTGAGAGATGGGGAAACCGAGAGCTTAAGTGGCTTGCCCCAGGGTGGAGGTGAGATTTGGACCCCGGTCAGAAGCCATGCGCACAAACGGAACACCTGCACCTCTGATGACCACGTGGAGAATAGAATGTAGGGGAGCAGCGGTGAATACAGAAAGACTTGCTACAGGGGCAGATGCAATAGTACAGGTGAGAAAAAAATGGTGGCTTAGACTACGGTGGTATTAAGGAGATGGTAAGAAGTGATTGGATTCAGAACATATTTTGAAGGCAAAGCAACAGGGCTCGTCAATGGATTAGATGTAAACACATGGGAATGATACGAATCAAGGACAGTACTTAGACGTTTGGCCTCAGCAACAAAGTACAAGGAGGTGCCATTTACTAAGATGAAGACATTGAGAGTGGGAGAGAGTTTGGGGTGAGTATCCAGAGTTACCTTGTGGGCCAACTAGACAACCACACGGAGACATGATTAGAGGAGAGGGAGGGAGAGGAGGTGTAGATTTGGTTGTCGCCAGTTTATGGATACAATTTAAAGCCTTGGAATGGGTGAGATCATAAAACGAAGGATTGTAAACTTAGAAATGGCCAAGAGAGAGCCTTGGAGAGCCTACAAATTAAAGGTCTTGTTGAGGAGGGGTGGCCAGCAGAGGAAATTGTGAAGGAACAGCAGTGGGTAGGAGGAACAACAGGTGAGGATCGAAGAGGAATGTGATTCAAGAAGGAGGGACGATCACCTGGTTTCTGCCACTGAAGGTCAAGTGAGACAAAGAGAGATTCGGTCATTGGCTTTGGCAAAGTGTAGCTCATTGTCGACTTGGACACACCAGGGGTGACAAACGCTTTAGACCTGTCATGTTAGCTGCTCTTGAATTTCTGGATAAGAATGCCCAAGATTAGGGAGCCTAGAGATCACAGAGCCAACATTCAGACAGTCCTAGGTTTGAACCTCGATCTGCCAGTAGCTGTGTAGCCTTGGACAAGTTACTACCCCTCCTTGAATTTCCCTTTCTTCATCTGTAAAATGGGACTGATAATGCTGCCTGTCTTATACCTTGTAGTGAGGCAAGGATTGAATGAAATAATATATAGGAAGTAGCAAATGCCTAGTGGGTACTAAATATTTTTAAATCATTTTTATTTTATGTATTTTTTTATTATTGTCAGCTCAAAAGTGATGTCTATATTTCTGAGAAAATCAATGACCTAATTCTGAGCAGGGCTTCATTCATGCCAGGGAATCTGATGGCCAATTCTTTGAGGGTTGAGTCATTCTTTTCCCCGTGCCACCCAGAATGCCTAGCACCTAACTGGATCAATGTGATTGGGTCAATCCCTTTCTGAGCAGTGTTTCATTTCTCCCTGGGAAGAGCCCTAGATCCCCACCTGGGCCCGGGAGGATGAAGTGGTGCGGCCCCACCCACCTGTCCTATCTTGTCTCACGGCGCACTCTACTGGTGCTCCCACCTCCTTGACGGCATCATGCTTGCACCACGCACGACGGGGCACTGCACATCCTATTCCCTCTCCTACAAACTCCCCTCCCTGTCCTCTTCCCTGTGTTAATTTCTTCTCATCTTTCCTCTCCTGGGGCAATGGTCGCTTCTTCCAGGAAACCCTCCCTGAGTTCCTGGACCAGGTCAGTTTCTTTCTCAGGGGCTGCCAGAGCCCCCTGTGTCTCCTTTATGGCGTTTAGCACATTTCTGATGGCACATTCTTGGTATGAGTCTTAGTTTATCACTTGACTTCACCAGTAGACTCTAAGCGCATGAGGGCAGGGGCAGACCCGTTTTGCTCACCAATGCATGGCTGTGTTGAGCCCAGGGCCTGGCACTCAGTAGGAGTGCAGCACAAAATTGTGGACTGAGCGAGTGAGCAGGTGTTCAACGCAGTGAATAAGTGAGCAGATGGCTTTCCTTTTGTAGAGCGATGCAGGTGTCTCAGAAAGGTTGTTGGAAAGGCAAGCGTAATGCCGAATCGTATTACATTTACTTTAATTACAATACTAAAGAGTGGAATAAATCTCCCCCTTGAAATGTAATAAAATCATACTTTAAAATCTGGACTGTCTTTTCCACTAGCTAATTTTTTTTAAATGATAATTTCCTGATAAGCCATTAATAATATTAATGGCACTTATAATAGGTTCCCGACATGGCTCAGTCATTAACTAGCTGCTGATTGTAGACGAGTCACCTAAACGCTGCATGTCACCTATTTACGTCCCGTATGGTTCTTGTGAGGCTCTGGGTTGGTGGTGCGAGAGCCCTTTGAAAGCAAGGTCTTATTTATTACCCATTATTCTCAGTCTTATTAATAATAAGAAGGAACAGGCTGCGTGCCAGAGATAGTTGAGTAGATTTGCAGGGCTGGAGGATTGAGGCCACTGAGAAAAATGAAAAGAAATGAGACTGGGTGAAAAATATTTAAGTGGGGGTGAGATACAGGGAGGAGGGGACCAGAGACCATAAAGGCTGGGGATTTATGTCTACCAGGCTGAGCAAAAAGGTGGGCTGTTGGTTTCTGAGCTGGGGAAGGTGACCTGAATAAAATCACTCTGGTGGCCAAATTCTTAGAAGCCACACAGGGGAGGAAAGAAAAGAATACCCTCCTCCTCAGCTCACCATGTGGTTGCACAGGAGAGATGCTGGTGTCCCCCAGGTGACCTTGGCTGATTGGCGCTGTGGTGCTGGGGACAGGTCGTGGAGGCTGTGCCCTGCCAGGCAGCCTTGTTGGCGGGAAGGGTGCAGCTGTTGTGGGTTTGCCCACCAGGCAAATTCTACCGCCCTGCACAACCTGAGCTCAGCCACTGGGAGTGGGGACAAAAGCCCCCAGGCCCAGGAAAAGGAGCAAAGCCCCAGGACAGAGAGTGGAGGGGTGTGCGATCCGCAGCCTTCGGGGCTGGGCAGGAAATGGGAAGAACTGGGCAGCGCAGAGGGGACGGGGTCTGGGAGAGCCCAGCCTTGTTAAGGGACAGCAGCCCCTCAGCAAATGCCAGCTGTTGTCATGTGGGGATGTGTCTCTTGTCATTGTCATCCAGCTTTTCCAGAGAGGCTGCCAGTCCTGGGTTTTAAATGTGGAATCATGTCATTTGCAGAAAAACAGAAACCAACCAACCAAAGAACAAAAAAACCTCTGCAGGACAAACAGAACATGTCTGATGGCTACACTTGGGCTGGTCTTTTGTGATCCCACTTGATGACCAATTTGGGGCTCCAGACACCTCCCCACCCTCCCCCTTCCAGAGTGTGGGGGTGGAGAAGACCATTTGACTCAGTGGGAAAGGGCCCTGCAAACTCACTGAACCCATCCGTCTTTAAGAAGTAGCAAACATATAGCCAAACGTCAGCGTGTGATCGGTGCAATGAATAAAGATACTGCAGGGAAACAGAGAGAGAGAGTGATGGAGGAGTTTATTTTCGGTGGGACGACCAGGAGAGGCCTCTCTAGCCTCCCTCCTCCCATGCGCTCAGTGGCTTAACAGGATTTCGCTGGGTTTCCCCAGCCTCATTCATAAGTGCTAATGAGCAGCTGGGGGTTGGCTGAGTAGCTGCTGTGATCAAAAGGGTTTCCCTCCCCCCTGGATGTCCCCGGCCTCTGAAGTAGGCTCAGCCCCAGCCAGGAGGAGCAGGTGCAGAGCTCAAATCTTGATTAAGAGTAAGTCTTTCCATTTGACTGTACAGCTGGAAACAGCTGGCCGGCTGAGTCTGCAAAAGGGAGGGCGTAGGTCAGGGCAGGTTTCACTGCCTCACAGCTGTCTCCCCTCCCCCAGTGCTCCCTCACTGAAATCTTATCATCAGTTACTTTTCTGGAAGTCACAATGGCATCTCTAAGTCTCTTCTTTTCCAGGAAAGAAAATTGTGGGAGCTGTAATGTCTTTTTCCATCTCAGAAAGAAAGACAAAGTTCTTATCATGATCCACAGGCCGTCCATGACATGCAGCTACGTAACTCTTGGGACCCAGTGTGAAATGACAGGTTGGCCCGCAGCAGTGTCACGACCTCCCAGAGTGCAGAGATTTCTGTCTTTTACTTTGGATTGGATGATGTCTCATAGTCAGTGCCTGGTAGAGGCTCGCTAGTTTTTGAATAAGGGCATAGTGTTTGAGTCATGATGTAGATGTATTGGTAGGACATCTTTTAGTATTTATTAAGCTCTTACTGTGTACCAGGCATTGGGCTAAGGCAGTGGTTCCCAATGCTAGCTGCATGGGGAAATGACCCAGGAATTCTTAAAAATCCCAATGCCAGTCTCCCCCCTGCATAAGTTACTTAAGAATCTACAGAAACTTTTCAAAAGAAGATAGACTAATGGCCAACAAACACATGAAAAAATGCTCAACATCTCTAATCATCAGGGAAATGCAAATCAAAATCACAATGAGATATCACTTATCTCCAGTAAGAATGGTCTTTATCAAAAAGTCCCAAAACAATAAATGTTGGCGTGGATGCAGAGAGATAGGAACACTCATACACTGCTGGTGGGACTGCAAACTAGTGCAACCCCTGTGGAAAGCAATAGGAAAATACCTCAAAGAGATACAAGTAGATCTACCATTTGATCCAGCAGTCCCGTTACTGGGCATCTACCCAAAAGAACCAAAAGAACAAAAGACATTTGATAAAAAAGACATCTGCACTTGAATGTTTATAGCAGCACAATTCACAATTGCAAAGATGTGGAAACAACCCAAGTGCCCATCAATACATGAGTGGATTAATAAAATGTGGTATATGTATATCGTGGAGTTCTACTCAGCCTCAAAAAACTATGGTGATACAGC
>CAUYRT010035283.1:0-15799 GCA_963574885.1 Lepilemur ruficaudatus | reverse complement strand
TAATGTTCTTTCATTTTGTTCACGGGCAAACTATGGACATTATGATATGATTCATGCACAGTAAAGTTCATGCTATATAGTAAAGGATGCTCTTACTACAGATAAAGGAAAAATTCTGTCTCCTTTCAACTTTAGGTGCTACAACAGAAAGAACCTTTTTCAGAATAGTAAATTATCATCTTTTTTCAGTGATGCCTTTACATATTCGATAAATAAGCACAGGTATCATTTCCCTCATGAAAAGAAAAGGCATTGTGTTCAGGCACATTTTTAGGATCTCATTTTACTCTCTTCCTTAGTCAGTTCAGACTGCTATAACAAAAATACCATGACTGGGAGGTTTAAACAACGTTTCTTTCTCATAGTTCTGGAAGTTGGGAAGTCCAAGATCAACATGCTGCTGGATTTGGTTCCAAGTTGAGAGCTCTCTTCCTGGCCAATAAACAATTGCCTTTTTATTGTGTGTTCACATGGCCATTCCTCAGTCCATGTTCAAGGAGAGAGAGAGATCTTTGTGTCTTTTTCTTTTTATAAGTGCACTAATCCAATCATAAGGGTCCCACCCTCATGACCTCATCTCAACCTAATTACCTCCCAAAGTCCTCACCTCCAAAATTCATTATATTGGGGGTCAGGACTTCAACGTACGAATTTAGGGGGTACACAAGCATTCAGTCCATAACAACCTCCTCAAGTGTGACTTTCATTATATTACTATAGAATTAGCAAAGAATATCTTGGGCAATTCTGTTCTAGTCATGTAAAAAATCTTAATCCTTTGACAAGCAAAATATGTGAAGGACAGGTTTCAAGGACACAATTAGGGAGAATAAATCTATTCTATGTACAAAGGAGGGAAGGGGCCTGGCTTCCTGAAAAGCAGTGGATTCATGAGCTGTGACTCAGAATCCTGGCTCCACCTGAGACACTCTGGCACTGTCAAAGTCAACTAAAGAAAAGACAGAAAAGTTTCCTTTGAACCAAAATGATATTCACCCACTTAGAATAAACTGATAGGAAATCAGTAATTACTGTATTTTTAGAAGTTTCAAGAAGACCTAAGGCACAGCCATGATTGAGAACCTATATCTATAAGAAGGTGAAAAAAAGAAATGAAAGATTCACCCCTCAAGCCAATTCAAACTCCAGTTTTTGTCCCAAATAGACAGAATGAAAGAGAAGGATTTAAGGAAGAAGAGAAGAATCTAACGTTAACTTGAACCCATTCAGAGCATATACTTTAGTAGGTATTGTATGCTATTTTATTCAATCCACATAACAACATCATGTGATATAAGCTTTAAAAGTTGTATATTGACAAAATAGAGACTCTAAAAGTGTAATTTTCCCAAGATCACAAAGTGAAGTGTGAAGCAGGTCTTCTGTAATTGAGCTGAGTGCTCTTTCCAATGCAATACAAGTAGGAACTAATGTGGCGCGATCTGGGGTTCACAGGAAACCACCTGTAAAATTATTGCCCACAAAAAGTGGCATGGTTTCCCAACAATCACTCTTTATGGCTCTTTAAGTCTTTCTAATTAGCTTTTTCTAATTAGTTTATATATTTAAAAGGCAAATAGTTAAGTATTATGCCCATGATAGACTGTTAAGTGAAAAAAAAAAAGTTGTCAAAAAATATATACAGAACAGACCTAAAAAAATTGCCCTAAAAAAAGGAAAATCCAAATACCCAAAAATATGAGGATAACTAGATAAACCGTAGAGAGACTCAGCCATTAGAATAAAGACTTCTACTAACAAAATACTAGGTTAAGCTATAACATTAAGTAAAAAGAGCAAGATATATAATACAAAGTAGTATGTAGAGCGTGATTACAACTATGTTAAAATGCATATTAAATCAAAGGCTATACAAGAAGTATAAAAGTGATGCACTAACATAACAGAATTGAGTAATAATTCCCTTGTTTTTGCTATTGTTCATATTTTCTCTAACATAATTCAATTAGTTTTTATAATTTCTTAATCAGAAATCAGTGAGCTTTTAGAAGAAATAAGCTCAATTATTTTAGTCAAGCCATAAAATAGCTTCCTCTTTGAGAGCCAGAAGCTTTTTTTTCCATTTTATTTCCCACAATGCACAGTTCCTTATACCAAGTTGATGTTTAATTTCTTTTTTATCACATACATTTTTTTAAAGGATAGATAGACCAAAGCAAAATAGATCCTCCTCTGCTTAGAAAGTATTTCCTATATAGGTTCACTAATTAGAGATTTACATGTGTTAATGATTTCCTCTTTTAAAATGCAAATGAATCAAATGGCTAAATGAGCAAAAAAGTATGAACAGAGCACACAAGAGGAAACACAAATGGCTAATAAACATTAAATGAAAAGTTCAACCTCATTAATAATCAAAGAAACAAAAATTAAAATATCAGTTTTCCTTATGAAACGTGCAAAAATGTTCATGGTAATTCTCAACACCAAGTGAGATATAAACAAGAATAAAAATATATGCCTCTTTCATAAATTGCTGCTAGTACTGAAAATTGGTACTAACTTTCTGAAAGCAATTTAGCAAAATGCTCCTAACTTTTGAATCTGGAATTCCATTTTTAGGAAACCAGTTTAAGGAAAAAATCATAGATATACATGAAAAACTTATCTTCATGGATAGTCAATGCAGCATCATAATCTAAAACAATTTAAATAATCTAATTTAAATATTCACAATAAAGAAAAAGAAACTACATTTTTTTAAATCAGTTGTGTAAAATACTATTTAGTCTTTATAATAAATGTTTAAAAAAACGTTTGACTATACGAAATTTCTCTTGATATAATATTAATTGTAGAGAAATAGGACACAAATTGAACTATACATCATGATTTCATTTTTACAAATATTTAAGCATAGGCAAAATATTGCAAGAAAATAGTAGCAATGTCTTTCTCTGACTGATGGTTTTTAACACGATTTTTGTTGCCTTCTAAATTTTTTTCATATGCAACTTTTCTAAGAGAATGTTTGTTATATATAATCAGCATTTTAAACATGTATTCTACCTATTCCAGCTGCAATTTTTAGGATTTATCCCAAATGAAGAAAATGTTTCTACACAAAGATGTTTACACACAGCTTTATTTAAAATAGTTAAATTGGAGGAATATCTTTAGCTATCCAGTTAAGGATAGATGGCAAAGCTGTAAAATAGGCTATGTTGTCTTTCAATTATTTAATTCCTTCTACTTTATGCAAATAAATCATCTTATTTTACATGCTTGCATGTACACATACATACATACACACTCCATCTTCTCCTGAAAGAACTAAATTCAGGATTGGAGAAGTGGATCAAGTTTTCTCTTCTTTGAGTACTGGCAAAATGAACAAGATTACTCCTCTTTCTATGAGTTTCTGCTATATTTCCTAACCACCCCAAATACAAACACACATAGATAACCAAGAGGAAACATTTTTAATAATATGAGAAAATTGTTTTGACACCACAGTGAAATTTTGAAAAGCAAAACAAAATTGCAAAATATGCAGGGTAATCTCAGCTTTTTATATGCACATGAAAGTGGCCTCTTGAAAAATCTTTGAATTCATCCCATCATTCTTCCTCTCTCCCTTCCTCTTTTGTTCCTTGCACTTCCAAAAATGGGTAGGAAGAAAGATTACAGAAATAGACCAAAGGTGTACCACTAACTTGAGCGGATGTAGCCTCTCCTGGCTATAAAGGCTCCCAAGGGCTTTGGGCACCGGTTCTCAGCAAGCCCTTAGAGGACCCCCCCCTTCACTCACTAAATAACTTGCTGACATGGAATTCACTCCAGCTTACCTGCTTCTTAACCCAACTCCCACTCCACTTCCAACTCCAGCATGTGCCCACAACCTTACAGTGTTACTAGCGCTTGTTACCAGAAGGCAATACTATGGTTGGTTATTATCACCTCCTTATCTTATGAATTTCTCTAATTTTTAAAGAGAAAATGCATTAAAATTCAAGGGGAATATTTAAAATGATATACAAATTTAGTGAATGCATACACTTTCATATAACAGTGATTAAACAGGCATGCCTATCTATGGTTATAAAAGAGATTAGTTGTAGATATGCAGAAAGTGTCCAGACACTGGCAGATTCTTTGCTGCTCAGACAAATCAAGAAATTATAAGAATGGGTTTAACCTACATAGCTACACACACATATACACTCAGAGGAGCGGATCCTACTTATTCCACACAGTTACTGAGTTACATTAAAGAACTAAGAATTCTAAGATCAATAGTAAAGTTCCTAAAAAAAGAAAGACACCCAGTTCAGACAGAACAAGGTGGATCAAATATCAGGCAAATTGGAAGTGAATATCAAAACTTATTGTATATCCTATACAGTCTATTCAGGTTGTAAACAGCATATTGCTCACATTATTGAAGCTGCATCATTCATTTTTAACATATTCTTTTACTGCCTTCATATAATTCTATATCTAAAAAGTCCTCTAAGTGTGAAATTGATGCGTACACACACACACACACACTGGCTCACATATATGGGATTCTCATTATTCAATTATCACAGTGTCCAGGGAAAGGGAACTTAACTAACTTCATTTAAAACCAAGGAAAATTATATATATAATTTATATATGTTAAAATTATATATAATATATAAATTACATATACATAAAATTTCAGGACATATATACACACATAAACACACACACTGAAAAGAAAATATATGAATGGGACTTGACTTTGAAAAATAAAATTAACAATTTTTAAATGTTTATCTTCTATTTAATGAAATGGGGGACACATTTGCAACCATGTACCACTTCTTAGAATTTATTTTAAAAAAGGAATCCATCATAACTTTTTTAATTTTTTCAAACTTTTCACACAAAATTATATGACATGTTTTCACCTCAAGCTTGACTTTCACAGTAGAATCATACAAGAGGGTTGTTTTCTTGCAAAATTACTAAAGGGCTCATCCGTTTTCCCAAAGGGCCTCTCTTAATCTTTTGAAATTCAAATCATTCTCTTTTGAAAAACTTGTCCAGTCATCACAATTGCCACTTTTCCTTCACTGTTAACTTGTCTGCCAGATCCTTGTCTATCAATGGCTTTGCATGTGACTACTGCAGTTCTCAAATACTATCACTTTCCAACAGCAGTTCTCAAATACTATCACCTTCCACAGACTTCAGAAATGGTTGCAAAATTTGCAATCACACCTTGAAATTTGTTAGAATTTTATTTGCAAAAACTGAATGTTTACATCTTTCTATAATCACCTATAAAGACAATGACTAAAAAACAATGGCATTTGGTGGATAAGGATAAATATATTCATGTTGTGAACACTTTTATTTCCCTGACAACATTCTCCAAAACAGAGTTCTGATGGTGACTATTAGGACAGTGAGGAGCCCTGTGCAAGTATGTACGTGTATTCACTAAATACCTGGGCCACAAGAGCCTTACCTAGTTACTGAGAAAATTTTTGGTCCTAAAAATGAGTAAAAAAAGGTAAGCATTCTCTCCCATTTTCAGTCCTAAAATATGTAAATTGACTGAGAAAATTAAACCAGATCTTATTGTAAATTATAGCCAGAAAATCACCTAGTTGGGGTCAACTACACTCGTAGATATTTTAACTAGAGTAGAAAAAGGGAATAGAAATTTAAGTTGGGAATATGAGATAATTTAGAAGGAAAAAAAAGTACTTTTAGAGGTGCTTAAGTGTGTACATTTGGAGGATTTATGCTTTGAACAGCTAAATGACAGCATAAAGGTCTTGGTACAGAGAGAGAGAGCGTTGCAAAAGTACAGAAAACAATATTTGACCACTTTGAAATGTTACAACACATCTCAGAGTTACAACACACGTACACACCACTTTTTCTTCCACAGTGCCTAATTTTAATTTTTGCAATAAGTACTTATTAAATGCTACTTTGTGCTAGACTATTTTAAACAATGAGATACAACCCAATAAGAGACTTAATTATAAAGTTCTCTTCTATAGAAAATGGAGTTTCACTATTTCTAGCATTATTTTATATCAGTAAATCTAATCTCTTCTAAACATTTTCAGACTCCCTTATTAAGTTACCTCTGACTTGTATAATTTACCAGAAAATTCATTAAAGTGTTCATTAATTTTTCACCAATCTATAAACCTTATCACTGCAGCTTTTATTAGCTAAGATATAATTAACTAGGTTTGACTTTTTAATTTTGGGTATAAGTCATTTACCTACACTATCAACAGTTTTATAATAATTACTTTTTACTCCATCAGATTTCTTTCCCCATCAGGCCCAGTAATTAGAATTCCATACATAATATCTTATAGTCATAATGACATTTATATCTGTCTTTTTTACTCTCAGTCTTTACATACTGAATAGTTTGTAATCTTAACTGTCTGTTTTAATCAATAGAAATACTGTGCACAAAATTGAAATATTAATATATTAGAGATATAGCCATTAATGGAAAATTTTGATCCTTATTTCCTGACATTTATACCACAAAAATACATATTATTAATATAATATATATACAAATATATACATATTATATCATCAATGGATATAATATGTATATTATATTATATTAATCCATCAATGAATATAATATTGTATATTATATATGTAATATTATATTCATAGACTATCAACTTTATTCATGTTGTGAAATATAAAAAATTAATGTTAGTGATTATTGACAGGTAAAAACAGTGATTAAACAATATCATCTCTCTTAAAACAAATACAAATTCACTGAATAGTGCTAATGTTAATCCTTCCAGCAGATTTCATACATTTCTTCTGAGATTTGGTTCTTCTAAAAAGTTAAAGATCAAAAATGGATAACAACAACCAACACAGTCTCTTGAGCAAAGTACTAGAATCTCCATAAACTGTTTTCCTGTAAAGATGCAATACAAATTTTAAAAAGACAGACATAAAATGGAGTCATAAGAGCTTTGCCTAAGCTAAGATTTCAGTTAGCTAAGTAAGTAAGTCCATCGATTTAGGTTTGACCTAATATATTACCCAAACTATTTCTCTTCTTTACAATTTCTGCGAATAGGAGTTTAAGTAGCAATTATGTACATCATTTTCATTTTTTCTTTTGTTTACAGTATTATAATCAGTATTTGTAGACAGTGTCTTTATATAAAATGTCTAGTGTAATTTTAAAGATAATCTTTTTTTTCAAAATAAAAATCTTTAAAGAAAATGTACTTAATTAAACTGCAAAAAACCCATGTGGAGTCAAGAGAAACTGGTTTCTGGAGAGCTAGATACTACTTAAAAATTAGGGAGTAAAATTTGTGATCATTGGAAAATAAGTGGGAAGCATCTGAAAAATATTAATAATTTAGCAGAGTGCTCTTTTGGGACTGTCCTGTAGCATTAACTTAACATGCTGTGTGTCTACTAAGTGCCAATATAAACACTGCATTATGTCTTCCATCCAATATTTTTTAGTTTTCTAATACCTATAGTATTGTTACATTCAAAGATAACAATACGTAGCCAAAAGCAAAAGCTAAGCATATAATGTAGCATATAACAACAAAAAAAATATGATACAGGTAAGTATTTTTCTGCTTAAGACATGGAAACTCATGATTATAAAGGAAAAAAGTAACAGAAATGATCTTATCTAAGAAATTCCTTAAATAGCTTATATAATGGATATAAACAAAATAGTTCTTCTTTCAAAAAGACTAGATTCTTGACATTTTCAGGCCTTCGAGTTTAAATAAACAGCCACTCACTTAGAAGTTTAACCAGAAATTCCAAAAGCTTTGAAATCTGTCATATTAAATTGGGACTTCACATTAGTTTATGTTTGCGCGGTCCTCATTGTCAGAGAGGTTTTCTAATAACAGATTTTTTTTCCCCTAAATAATCTTCTACAATTTTAAAGTAGCCTTGATAGTGGGAATTTTTTAAATTAAATAACGTATTCTAGAAAGTGAATGTGAAAACTAGAGTTGTAAATGGCTCATACCTAAATATATTTTGTCACTTGGAAAATACGAATTCAGTACCAACAAAAGGCAAAATACAAAAATGTGTAACACATGTTTATAAGAGCATATAATTCTTTGATAAAAGGTTTATGCATGCTGGGCATGGTGGTTCTCCTCTGTAGTCCCAGCTATGCAGGAGGCTGAGGTAGGAGGATCATTTTAGCCCAGGAGTTCAAGTCCAGCCTGAGCAACATAGCAAAACTACATCTCAAAAAAAAAAAACCCAGAAAGAAAGCATGAAAACTTGAATGAAGATTTACATAAACAAACACACACACACACACACACACACACACAGAAACACACACACACACACACATTAACTACAAATACAAAGCAAAGTAAAATGTGTATGGATTGAATATTTATGTCCCCCTTCCCCAAAATTCATATGTTGAAGCCCTTACTCCCAGTGTGGCTCCATTTGGAGATGGAGCCATTAAAAAAGTAATGAAGATTAAATGAGGTCATGAGGGTTGGGCCCTTATCCTATAGGATTATCATCCTTATAAGAAGAGATACCATCCATTTGCAGCAACTTGGATGGAACTGGAGGCCACGATCCTAAGTGAAGTAACTCAAGAACAGAAAATCAAACACCACATGTTCTCACTTATAAGTGGGAGTTAAGCTTTAGGTATGCATGGTCATACAGAGTGTAATAACAGACACTGGAGACTCAAAAGCAGGGATGCGGGGTTGAGGGATGAAAAATTACCTATTGGGTACAACAAACACCATTTGGCTGATGGGTATACCAAAAGCCCAAACTTCACCACTATACAATATGTCCATGCAACAAAACTCCAGTCATACCCCCTAAATCTATCGGAATAAAGAAGAAGAAGAAGACACACCACCAAGTGCTCTCGCTCTCTCGTGCACACTCTCTCTCATTCTACATGCACTCAGAGGAAAGCCCACATGAGGACACAGTGAGAAAGTGACCACAGGAAGAGAGGCCTTATCAGAAACCAAAGCGTGACAAAGCTTAAACTGGAACTTTGGGCCTCCAGGACAGTGAGAAAACAAATTTCTGTTGTTTAAGCCACACACTTTGTGGTATTCTGTCATGGCAGCCTGAGCAGACTAAGACTAAACAAATGCCAAGAGAGCAGCACAGACAAGTTGTGCTGCAGGACCGTATATGGGGAGAACAAGACCAGGATGGGCATGAGGAGGGGAGATCTTCTAAGGAAGAGGGAACCTGTCTGTGCACTGATTTGGATATGGATAGGTTAGTGCAAAGGGAGTGCCAATGATAAAGGTGGAAACTGAATATGTTCAGGAGACAACAAGTACCCGTCACACCAGGTTGAAAGTTCAAGTACAAAGAGATAAATGTGGCAGATGAAATAAGGAAACATTTCCTTTTCTATCTCATCAGACTCTCAATCAAAAGAATTTAAGTCAGCTCAGGAGATTTTTCCTGGGTAACAAAGAGAATATTGATTTAAAAAGTGTTGTGCCCAAGGGATGCCACTGCGTCTTAGAGCTGGAAAGATCCCAAAGCATCTCAGGTCCATCAACTGGGCCCATTGTCCCCAAAGGGCCAGGGCAAGGAAGATCCCACAAATATGGAAGAAATAGCTCCTCACTGTTGGATACGTTGTCCAAAACTAAACAAACAAGCAAGCAAACCCCAAGGTTTCTCTCAGAGAGATGTGCTTATTTAACTAAATCACCAGCTAAGATCACTAGCAGAGCCACCGGAAAACGCCGACAAGGGTTGGAGAAGCCACCTCTACCCTTTTTCATTAAAGACAGCCTGTTAGGTGACTAGAGCCTGTGAAACAGCAGAGAGGTGACCACCAACTTTAATCCAGCTGAAGCCCAAGGTCTTCCTTAAAATTTGAGGGCTCAGAAAGAAATCAAAAAGCAAGCCCTACTCCTGTGGAAAGACTGGGGAGTTCCCAAGAGACAGATGTGTGCGGTTACTTGATGAGCCAGAGTAAAAGGAAAGTAGGGTAGAACGTCCACCTACCTATATTGTCGTTTCTTTCTGAGAACGCCCTAACTTTGCACAGAAAATCCCCACCTTGAAGGGTCAGGATGGTCAGAGAAAGCAGGAAGATGAATATTCTACTGCATTTATTTTGAGGTTCCAACAGAGAAGAGGGGTTTTGGCACCTCCAGAGTTCATGGAAGAGAAATTTGCAAGAAGGTAGACAGTGAGAGTAACTTTTTAATTGCAACCAAGGTTTATTAAAGGTTGTCCTTTGAGGGAAGTGGGGCTGGGGGGAACACAAATATCTCTGTTACATTACAGCTTTTAAGCAATTAATAAGTAAACTCTACATTGAGCTAAAATGCTCCATTAGTAAATGCTCACAATCCCACAAAGGCATGATTAATCTTCGTTCATTTCTCCAGTCAAAGCAACATGTCTTTTTCTTAAATTCCCTTTTGTGCTGGTTCTTCTTCTAAACACAGTAGCTAACTAGAAGAGTGTCAGCTCTAATTGGATGATAGTTTGGAGGCTGCAAATCTCCCAGAGGTTAAGCAATGTAGCACAGAGCCAGTGTTATTCAAAGGGAATGTTTTAATACACTGGGAGAAATGCAGCCACACAGCGGCTGTGTGAACTCTGGCAGACATGCTGCCCTGAAGAAGCATTGTATTGTCTCTAATACCTTAAGTTCAGCAGTTTTAATTCCCACCTCTGTGTGATGTTTGACAGTTCATTCATTTAGAGAGCTTCTGCGAGGCACAGGTGACTCAAGTTCAGATAGTTATTTTAAGGATATGTCGCTTCTGTTTATTTTTTAATGCTAAGGAGAACACACTGAGTGAATCGGGGGCAGACCTTTTGCACACAAAAGAAACTGTTCTTTCACAAAGCAGAATGTTTTGACATTTAGAGACTCAGCACTTCTTTGGGGATACACTTCCTTAAGGCTGAAACATTGATTGGTAGCAAAGTTAAACGGAGTCCAACCACATGATACTCTCTCTAAATGATGGGTTTTAAAACACTCAAAGCTGTAAAGCAGGGGTAAACCTTTCTATATTATTTGTTGCAGCACTTTAAATATGCCTCTTTTTCAGGTTGTGAAGAGTATTTCCAAACTTCAGTCTTGATTTGCATTAGAAACATTACCAAAAATTGAATTTAACAAGGTTAAGAGAGAGAGACTCTGTTCTTCACACCAAAAGAAAATATGGAAGAAATGAATTCTTTGCAATACTACCTACAGTGTTTACTCAAGTAACCATAGCGTGGTCACTGGTCAGTTGTCTGGGATTATGAGTGTGTAAAACTGGATCGAAGAGGGAAACTGAAAGATGAGGGGTTGTGCCAGGCTGTTTTTGGGTGGACGGATTGAAACGTGGAAGAATAGAGGTCAAAGGCAGGAAGGGTAGCATAAGGGGCCCTAGAGCAAATTGTAATATATTCAATGGCCACATTCCTAAGGAAAACATGTCTTATCAAAAGTACTTCATTGAATTTTTTAAAAGTTAGTAGCATTTCTATTTTTATAAAACTGATGAATTTACCAATGTAAAAAGAACAGTATCAAGAATGAATTAGCAACGCCTAAAATATTATTTTTATGCTCCAAACTAACATTTATATTTCAATGGAAAATGACTCATGTTGTCACATTTAAATAGCATAATTCAACATAAAAAATCTATTTAGAAATTATACTGAGCTTCCTAGTATATGAACTAGATTTCATTGAAACACCAATGTCAATTGCTGTTAACAGAATCAATTCTTAAAGCCTAAACAATTCATTGTTCAGATGTAAAAGACTGTTTTTTTTAAATCAGCAGCTCACCATAAATTTCTGCTCTCATTTTTATATCCCATTTTCTCTCTATCACTATTTCCCTTGAGCCCTCAACCTAAATCCACATTGTATTCATTACATCCAAACAAGAAGTACATTCTGCCAAATGTTTTCTCATAATCCATATTTCTTTGTTCTGTCTTTCAGCTTCTCTTCTCATAACCTGGCTCAATTTTTTTTCAGAGTTCCCAGAATTTCCTGCTGTTCCATTGGTTCTTACTTGGAGATTGGGAACATTATCAAAAGAAGATGAGGGAGAAAGGCTTCCAATTCTCCAGGGAGCAGTAAGTTTGTGCTCCTGCACCCTCCCCCTCTAACCCCACCTCTTGAGAATCACAGCTCATATGTTTCACACAAGCAGCACTATTAATCATCTTCTCAAGAATCATTGTGATTATCATGCCCCATTTTAGAAGCTTGCAGCCATTTTCAGCTGTCATTTTCATCAAATTGAAATGGATAATCTTTCAGATTTTTAAAGAGTAATTTCTCAAATGCACAAAATTGCTTGGTTATTTCAGGAATATTTGAAGCAAGACTTATTAGCACTTCTTTCATCTGAAGATATTATTTTATTTTTCCTGGCAAATAACATGCAATATCACTGAAGGCTCAGGCATTAACTTAATTAAAACATAAATGTTAAATACTTCGTTTTTTAAAAAACTCAAGACGTTATAATGGAAATGTTCACTTTCCTTGATATGGAATACATTTGCAGGAAACTAGAAATTTCCTTTGAATGAGTAATTATATTTTTAAAATACTCAAATTAATGCTGCATCTAATTACAAACCGACATTCCTAATAGTCATTTTGTTCTGACATTTCTATATTAGCAAATTTTATTTCTGGAAAAAATTAGTGTCTAGGGACAACATTTTGTTACTGTCCATGTAAAATATTAGGAAAAATTTTTGCCTAAGATTTTGTTTGATCACCAATACAATATGTTCAATGGTCTTCAGAAGGGGAAAAAAACACTTTTTAATATTCAGTAGTCATATCAAACAATACATTTTTCATTGTAAGTGTAAATTTATTGCTAATTTTTTTTTTAATTTTGAAACCAACACTCATCAAACATGAAAAAGTATGACACTCATATGATGAATTTGCTCCCTTGGTAAGAGCAGAGAAAAAAACTGAGAGCAAGTTCATGAGATGGCCCTGGACTAAATGTCTTTATCAAGGTAATGTTTCTATAATGCAAATTACACTTGCTTTTATTTGTAACTTGTTCCAGTAATGTATTGCTGAATAACAAACCATTCCAAATTTAGAAGCTTAAAACAAGAAAAATCATGTTTTGCTTCCAAATATGACATGTGAGCAGGGAACAGTCTTATCTTTTACCTCTTCCTTGCGTGCTGTCAGCTGGGGTAGCAAGAAGACTCGGGATGACAGGACTGGGTCTGGAATCTTCTGAAGGCTCATCAGAAATTGATGATGGCTATTGTACAGATGGGATATGAGCTGTATAACTATTGACCAAAACGCCTACACGTGGTCCTTCAGGTAGGTGCTTAGCTTCCTTACAGCATGGTGACTGACTTCTAAGAGTGACTGTCCCAAGAGTACAATGTGAATGTGCATGGCATTTTAGGACCTTGCCTCTGAAGCTGCATAAGGATCATTCAGCTGCACTATATTAATTACAACAGTTACAGATGTATTACCAATTCAAAGGGAGGGGATGTGACCCTACCAGTTGATGAGAGAATTGTCAATCTTATAGCGTGGAAATTGAATGCAAGACGAGATATATTATGGGGACCAGCTTTGGGGAAAAAAAATCTGTCATATGACCATATAAGTATGGGTCATTTCAGAAGAAGTAGCTCTCCTGTAATATACACTCCATAGAATACTTCTACTAAAGTTGCCCTTGCCAAATACTTTCTCTCCACAGAACAGGAAACTTTTATGAATTTTATTTTGGATATCATGGGAATAACTTCTAGGCTGAATGTTAGTCAAAAGAAGCTTCTCTTTTGATGAGAAGCACATTTATCAAATTATCATTGTTTCACTCTGTCAAGAGCCTAGGGCTCACAGGCTGCTCTATCATCACTCTTTGTGGATTATACAATTAACTACTTTGACTTATTCAAAAGAAATTTGTGGCCTGGTTACAGTGGCTCATGCCTACAATCCCAGCACTTTGAAAGGCCAAGGTGGGAGGATTGCTTGAGGCCAGGAGTTCTAGATCAGCCTGCGCAACATGGTGAAATCCCATCTCCACAAAAAATTTAAAAAATAAGTAAATAAATGTTTTAAAAGAAATTCATTATGTACCTATAGTAAGTATCAAACTATCCTTAGTTGGCCTAACCAAGCACCTTTAAATTGATCAGTCAGCTACTCTGTCTTGACCCGCACTAATTTTGAGCACTGGTATCCATGCTTTGTTCCCAACTTTAGTCATGGACGTTGCCCCATTTCATATCCCATTTCATCATCTTATCCTCAGCTCCAGACCTCTTGCTCCTGCTCTTAACTGAGGACTCACATACATTGCCTTTAAATCTGAATATAGAAAGGACAAGCTTATGGGTCATTTTCCTGAATGTGATTCTCACTTTTTGTCGGGCTGCATCTTCTTCCCCTACTCCAGGCAACAGACTCTGCAACTGCTGGTACCTGCCAGCCCAGCCTCTGCAACCCTACCTGAGTGCTAGCTTATGAAGCCACCATTCCTGGGGCTAGGGCAGCTGAAAGAATCATTCCTCCCAACAGTGAAGAATAGGAAGGTGAATTATGCAGATGCTCACCTCCAATTAGTTTAGCATCTAGTTGAAGATGTAATATACGTCAACAACTAAATACAATACAGAACATAATAAATGAATGCTATAGCAGAAACACAAATTACTTAGCAGTATTATTAGTATATTAGTATTAGAGAGTTCAGATAAACACCTGGTCAAATATGCTTAATTTTTCTAAAAAATCATTTGATGTTGACAAATTACATATAATAACATAGCTCAATCAACATGTACCTAGTTTAGTCAGGTGAATGGATTTCCCAAAGGAAGACAGAATCACCTGCTGTTGCTGAGTACCACAGAAAAATAGTGTCCTAGGACCAGACGTGTCTTAGCAATAAATGACAGTTCCCACTATCCTCAACCTAACTTGCCCCGTCATTGCTAGTATGGTGCAGTGTCACTTAAATTTATAGGAAAGAAGACAGACCCCAAATATTCTAACATGCTAAAGTGTGTCACTGAAAGCTCTATTGGAGCAGAAGAAACAACTGTTGCAGGTGTTCAGAGATATACTACATACCCCTGGGAACATTTCTGATCTCATTTATACTTGAATATTTGGTTATACACAGTACAGCAGTGTGTATATTTAAGTATAAATGATATCATTTAATAACATAAGTATTCAAGTATAAATCCAATCATTTAAACTTGACTATATGGTTACACACAGTTTCAGCAATGTTCAGTAGTTACTATCTGCACTATTGTGTCCTATACAAAAATTTCCACTTGTTTATTTTGGATATTATTTAAATTTCCTGTGTGTGTTTCCTACCAAAATTCTAAACATTGTCTTTGATCTTTCTTTTTATTCAACTAGTTTGAATCCCTGAAATTCCAAGACATGTTTGGCACAAAACAAAAAGAACTAAATAGATTAAATATTTGCCTAATTCTTTTTTAAACTTTGAAGAAACACAAGTTAAAAGTTATTGTTGACACCATGTGATTTAATGAAAGGTACTGAATGTGTTTTCACATGCACTTCAGAAGAATATTTGCTACTTATATCCTTTGGATAATAATAACTTGAACCGCCTAGCTAATTTTTCTATTATCAAATCATTAGCCCAAGATCATTTTATGCTTTATTTGTAATTACTACAGAAAGCCTTGAGCATTCCAAGAAAGTAAGATTTTAAAAAATAATAATAAAGTTACCTTCTGTTTATAGAAGCTAGCCCTTTGAATGTGC
>CAUYRT010035282.1:0-14863 GCA_963574885.1 Lepilemur ruficaudatus | reverse complement strand
TTGATTGTGCATAGTGATAAGTGCTTTAAAGAACATATAGGCTGGGCGTGGTGGCTCATGCCTGTAATCCTAGCACTTTGGGAGGCCAAGGTGGGAGGATCACTTGAGGCCAGGAGTTTGAGACCAGCCTGAGCAACATAGTGAGACCCTATCTCTACAAAAGATTTTAAAAATTAGCTGGGCATGGTGGCATGCACCTATAGTCCCAGCTACTTGAGAGGCTGAGGTGGGAGGATAGTTTGAACCCAAGGGTTTAAAGCTGCAGTGAGTTATCATGATGTCATTGCACTCCAGCCTGGGCAACAGAGTGAGACCCTATCTCAAAAAAAAAAAAAAGAACACATAAAAGAGAGTAATGGTTTAGACAGTGATTGGTGGTAGTGAGACTGTAATCAGGTGATCAGAGGTCTTTTGATGAGACCTGAATGAGAAGGGGACAGCTCTTCTGAGATCTGGATGAAAAGCATTTCAGGCTAAAGAGCAGCAAATGCAAAAGCTCTGAGTCAAAAAATAATTTGCTGTGTTGGAGTGGCATAAAGAAGTTCAATGTACCAAGGACAGAGAGAACAAGAGCTTAGGTTGGAGAAGCAGGTAAAAACAAGATCATGTTGGGTATTTTAGACCATAGAAAGGAGTTTGGATTTCATTCTGAGATTATAATGGGAAGCCAACAGAAGGGTTCCAGCAAGGGAAAGAGTGTTCTAGTCCGAGCTAATGTATGCTTTAAAAATACCATCTGATTCTATTGTATTAATAGAGACTCTGGGGCGGGGGCGGGGGGTAAAAAAGAAAAGAAGCAGGGAGACTAGTGGGAAGTTTCTGCAGGAGTCTGAGAAATTATGCTAGCTTAACCTCAGGCTATGAAAGTAAGGATGGTGAGAATTGGTTGAATACGGGGTATCTTTTAAAGTTGACTGGACTTACCAATGGTTTGGATGTACAGTGTGAGAGAAAGAAAAGTATTGAAGATGACCTCTAATTGGGTGGATGGAAGTATCATTAAATGAGAAAAAGAAGACTACAGGAGAAATAGATTTGGAGGCACAGCAGTTCAAGAGTTCTGCTTAGCCCACATTTGGTTTAATATGACATTCAAGTGGTATCACATAGGCAATTGGATATATGACTCTGGAACACTAGGGAAAGTTAGTTACACACTTGTTCATTCAGCAAATATTTAATATTTATCAAACACTATTATATGTGCTGGGGATACATTCCCTATAAATCAAGGAATGAGGGCAGAGAGAGGATGTTTGGCGGTGGGTACATTGAGGCTTTTCCTTACAGGGAAAGCCTCACTGAGATGGTGATGCTTAAGCAGAGATCTCAAAGAAGAGAGAGCAAGTCATGAAAATGCCTGAGGGAAGAGAGATAGCAAATGCAAAAGCCCTAAGACAGGAATGTGTTTGATGTTTTATAAGAATAACAAGGAGGGCAGTATGGCTAAAGGCTAGTAAGTAAAAGAGTAATAAAATATGTTGTCAGAGAGATTGGGTTGGGGCAGATACAGAAAATACAGGTCTTTGCAGGCCATTGTAATGACTTAACTTTTATTCTGGATGAGATGGAAAGTCATCAGAGTGTTTTAAGCAAAGGAATGATCTGATCTGACTTATAATGATCACTTTGTGCTGAGAATAAAGTATAATGCAGAAGAAGGGAGGCCAGTTGATGGTTGTTGCAATAATCCAACAGCAATAATTTGGACCAGGATGGGAGCAGCAGAGGTGATGAGAAGTGGTCAGATTCGAAATTATTCTGAAGGTCAATAGCATTTGTTAATGTACTGAAAGTAGTGTGTAAGAGAAATGGAATAGTCGAAAGTGACACCAAATTTTTTTGGCTTGAGCAACTGAACAGACTTTCCATTTACTGAGATGGAAGAAATAGGTCCAGGGGAATGGAAATCAGGAGTTAGGTTTTGGAGGTATTAAGTTTAAGTTGCCTTTAAAGGTTTTCCCTGACTATTTTTTCATCTAAGTAGAAGTTTTGAGTAGACAGCTAGATGCACCAATTTAGAGTTCTGGAGAGAAGTTCGGCTTGAAGAAGGAAGTTGGAAGTTATAAGTAAACAGTATGTAGAGCTGAATGAGATCAGCTAGGGAAAAAGAGAAGAGAATAGGTACAGAGCCCTGAGATATTCCAGGTCAGAGGTCTTGAATAAGGGAAAGGGAGAGCTACTGCAGACAGGTCATGTAAGGTTAAGGACAGAGAGCATGGATTTAGTAAGATGAAGGTCACTAGTGGCCTTGATAACTAATTACAGTGCACTGAAAAGAGAAAGCAGAGACAGTGAGAGTATGTAATAATTATCCTATTCTAAAAATTGAGAAATCTAATGCATCAGAGATATATATCTGGATAACCTTCTTAATGGATACTTGAGTAATTATTAATGTCATGTCTCCATGGGTAATAGCATATTTCAGGCCAATAAGACTCTACCAGTTAACTCTATTTCTCAGAAAAATTTATGTCCAAAATGTTTTTATTTAAAGTGTACATTTATATACGGGAGCACAACCTCCAGCTGGGCAAAGGTACAGTTCAAAGTCTTTTTTTTTTTTTTTTTGAGACAAAGTCTCACTCTGTTGCCCTGGCTAGAGTGCCATGGCGTCAGCCTAGCTCACAGCAACCTCAAACTCCTGGGCTCAAGGGATCCTCCTGCCTCAGCCTCCCAAATAGCTGGGACTACAGGTATGCGCCACCATGCCCGGCTAATTTTTTCTATATATTTTTAGTTGGCCAATTAATTTCTTTCTATTTTTAGTAGAGATGGGGTCTTACTCTTGCTCAGGCTGGTTTTGAACTCCTGACCTTGAGCTATCCACCCACCTCGGCCTCCCAGAGTGCTAGGATTACAGGCGTGAGCCACCGCGCCCGGCCCAGAATACACTCTTAATAAAGATACGTTCTAATTTCAACTAAGTCTATTTCCATAAGCACTTTTGGCAATTTATAAAATTAAACATAGTATTTTAAGTCCTGCAATTAAAAATCAAAAAGGTACAGAGAACTAGAGGAGCTAGGTACTTGAAATAAATACTGGTTAGGCTCTGAAATCTCCTAATAGACATAGCTAAACAACAGGAAACCTATTTATGTTCTCCTGTCTGATGAAACATGTAAGATTAACTACAGAAACACTTTCCCCTAATACTCAATTTAAACAGGAATTTAATAATTGAATATTTTCTATTAAACTTTTCTAATAGATTCCAAAAATGATGCTCAAGCAGTTCTTTGACCTATTCTCTATTAAATCAAAGAATATATCATTAAATTATAACTAAGCAGGACACCAAACACACTATCTACAAAAGAGAAGGCCTTATTAATAAGCAAAGGAATCTTCAAATTATGAACCCTGATTTACAAATGTTTCCACTAACTGAAAGCTGCTTTATCTCTATTAACCTGCTACAAAGGCTCTTCTTGAATTCTTTTCATTATTACTCAGAATAGCAAGTAGGCTGGACTCACCAGTGGCTAACAGGTCTAGGATTATCTCATCCACTGGCTCTTTTTCACCAAGAAGACTTTAACATTTGCCATATCCCTGCCCCTTTATTCTTCATTCTGTACAGTGCAACTAATTCCCTCACTTGTCTTCCCAAACACACAAATCGGCCATTGGGAAGTCAATGGGGCGTTGGCAATGGGGGAATATTTAGGGGAAAAGTATTCTAAAGCAGAGGAAGCAGCCAATGCAAAGAACATAAGGTAGGAGCATGCTTAATGTACTCAAGGTAGAGCAAAGTAAAGAAAGAGGAGAGAGCAGATAAGGTCAGGAAAGTAACTTATCTTACTGGACCTTACTCAGTTCGATATTGTAGGCCCTTGAAAGCCATTATAAAGACTTTGCCTTCTGATGTGAGACAGCCATTAAAAGACTGTGAGCAAGAAGTGCCATGATCTGATTTACATTTTAAAATCTCCCTGATTACTATAATGAGAATACATTTTAAGGGTCAAGGATTAAAGCTGGGTATAGGATTGGAAGGCATTAATGGTGACATGCACTGAGACGACAGCAATGTGAGTTGAAGGTAATGAGAAGTGGTTAGATTTTAGATGTTTTAAAGATGGCGCTAACAGGATTTCCTGACAGTAAGCATCTTGGGATATGAGAAAAAGGAGTAAAGCATGACTTTAAGGCTTTTGTCCAAGAAGTATGGCATTACATCATCAACAAGAATGGAAAAGATTGAACAGGCTTAAGAAGGAAAGCTCGTGAGATCAGTTTTAGATATATAACTATCCGTTAGACATTCATGTGAAGATGCTGAATAGACAGTTCAACATGCAAATCCAGAATTTAAAAGGTCTGGTAAAAAAATATAAATTTGGAAGTCATCAGAATAGAGATAGGTTTTAAAATTTGTTACTGAATGAGATCACTGTGACAGCGGATCTAAACATAGAAAAGGCCCCAGGCCTGAGTTCTTACCTATCCAACATTAAGAGATGGAGAAAAGAGGAAGAACTAGCAAAGGATGCTGGTGGAGGGTAGATGTGGTACAACTCTGAGAAGTTCATTTTTTATTGCTTCAATTTCCCAGAGATGTGGAAATAAAGACAATCCCTGAGAAGACTAGGGAGGAGATGCTGGAATTTTGAGAGAAAAAATGTGAAATTGACATGTAGGAAAACGGAGGAATAAATGACTATGGAAGTGCAGCATGACTGGGCTCACTTGTAGCTTATAGTCCTGAATTTAAAGCGAAAATAGCATGGTTGCATCTTTTTCTCCAGTAACATTCAGGTGTACAGGTGCTGGCACCGAAAGGTAGACAGATGGATTTAACCAGGGTTGTGGTTTTCCCAAACAATACAAGAGAGGGGGCAAGGGAGTCAAAAGTCTATTGAAGAAAATAGATTATAATGATCAAAGAGAGAATTTATGCTGTGTAAGGGGGAGAAAATGGACATCAAAATGATGAGAGACAGAGACGTCTGTTTCCAACCATGATGGAATAACAAGAACCAGATTTCCTCTCCTGCCTAAACAACTGGAAAGCTAAAACGCAGTGCAAGGCAGTGTTTCCTGAAAAAAGAAAAACAAACAAGGTAATGCCCAAACATACTGTCTATAGCGTGTTTCCAGGCCTTATCACAAGGAAAGGAACCCAAACAGAGCCTGGTAGTTTCACTAAGTTTAAGAGACAGAGTTCACGGCCAGGCACAGTGGCTCACGCCTATAATCCTAGCACTCTAGGAGGCCAAGGCAAAAGGACTGCTTGAGCTCAAGAGCTCAAGACCAGCCTTAGCAAGAGCAAGACCCCATCTCTACTAAAAATAGAAAAATTAGCCAGGTGTGGTGGCACAGGCCTGTAGTCCCAGCTACTCGGGAGGCTGAGGCAGGAGGATGGCTTGAGCCCAGGAGTTTGAGGTTGCAGTGAGCTATGATGACACCACTGCACTCTACCTGGGGCAACAGAGCGAGACTCTGTCTTAAATAAATAAATAAATAGAGTTCAGAGTGGCTGAGGTGACTAGACTTTGTGGTGCATAGAAAAAAAGGAGCTGTGGAGACCAGTAAAGGGAGTCCCCTCAAGCCTTTGGCTGAGTACTGACCTGTACCTGTATGTGAGAAAACTACGAGACTAGGCAAAGAACCATTAGAAAGCAGTAGGCAGAACAATAAGCAGAGCACACATGGGGCTAGAAATAGTTTGTGTTGCCACCAGCCAGAGTGGAAACACTCCTTAAAGTGCCAGGCATTGGGCAGAGTCCTCAGAAAGGTATTAAGTCTACAGTGGAGCCAAAGTAGCCCAAGTCTAAATGTTATTCTGTACGCGCTCTAATAAAACTTAAAAGTAAACTTCAAAAGGATCAAACTAACTTCAAATCACCTAACTGCATGACACCTAAACCTTAAAATATTTAAAGAATATTTTAAAAATTAAGCCCCCCAAACATAAAACTTACAACGTGTAACATGTAATCAAAAACTACCAAGCACTCAAAGGCAAAGAAAAATCAAAATATAACCCATCATCAAAAGAAAAAACATCAAAAGAAACTGACCCCAAAATGACACAGGTGATATATTTAGTACAAGGTCATTAAATCAGTTATTATACATAAATACACTCCACATGATCAAAAGGGTAGAAGAAGGCAAGAATATCATAGAAACCAAAGATTTAAAAAATCAGTGAGCTGTGGAACATCAAATGACCTAAGCTGCATATAACTGGAGTCTTGTGATGAGGGTGCAGAGAATATTTAAAGAAAGAAAGGAAAAGATGTTTCCTAATTTGATGAACACTATAAACCCACAGATCTAAGACATTAAACAGTAAGGTGGTACAATCAGTGAATTGAAGGACCTAGTACTGGAAGTGGATTGTTGGAATAAAAGCACTAGAAGGAGTGAGAGAGACAGGAGGGGGTGATCAGAGTAAGATGCTTAAAACAGAGATTATAGAAGGGTAAAATTTAGCAAAAATTTCTCTCATTATATTTTTACTGTTTTGTTTAATCGTTCCATCGCAAGATTTTCTATTATTTTTTTCATTGCAAATATATGGCAGTTGGCTAATTTGACGTTACACGGCCAATAAATTTTGTAGATGTGATACCTGTTGTACAAAAGAGTACTTTCTTTTGATTTTCTTTTCAAATAGGTTACCTTACATTTTCATGAATATCTGTAAATAAATTTTAGTTCAGCATTTGTACCCTCTATTATTTAACTTCACTATAATCTTTGGTATAAACTTGTAAAAATCACTCCGTCACTTTAATCATTTTGCTTTGTAATATCTGATTGCTAGTTAATTATGTGTCAGGTGCCGTACTGTTGTAAGTACTTTACAAGTATGAATTCATTTAATCTTTATCACCTGTGCATTAGGTGATACTATTCCCATTTTATAGATGAAAAAAACCATATACTGTAAAACCTGAGTTTAAGTTAGATTATTTGCCTAAAGTTAGAGGCATTAAGTGACAGAGCAGGAATCGAATCTGAGCAGTTTAGCTGTTAAAGCCACATCTTAAATAACTCTCTGGTTCTTTCCTAGAGGAGGAATGAAGGGACTTCTAATCTATGGGCCAGATCCAGTTCTTGGCTTAATTTCATCAGGCTTGTAAAATGTAAAAATCCATGAATGTAAAAATTTAGTGGCAATTATCTAGAAACCGTAAGGTGGAAACATCACTACATGAAAGACATTACTTTTTAAGCATTGTGTGGGAGAAGGAGGAGGAAAAGGAAGAGGAGGACACTATTTTCCAAAAAGTTAACTATCTTTTTCCACTGAAATGAAAAATGTTGTACTACACTCCTTTAAAACTTTTAGGTTCCTTTAATAGAGGAAAAAAAATTTTTAAACAAATTCTGACAACGTTTAAATTTTTTGAAACCCAAACAACTAAATTTAAGGAAAAGACAAAACTAATAGTACTAATGAAAGAGTTTAAACTTATTTTGAGCAGCTTCCTTGTCGAATGTTCATTTATTCATTCAGCAAACATTTGAGAGCCTACTGTACATTGGGGTACATAAACGAAAGGTCCTTAAGGAATTCACATTCTGGTATAGTGTTTCATAAATCGTGGTCCATGGACTCTTAAAAGGTCCCAGGAGAAATTCTTAAGAAAGACTCAAACTATAAAAATAATTTAATGTTTTTGTTTTGAAAAATCCAATAAAATATAAACAAAAGTAGAAATCTGGACTGCTTCTATGACTTGATAACCAAGCACTAACCATAAAGGGAAAAAATTAATAAACGGACTATATTAAAATTAAGAACTTTAATCCCTTAAAAGATACCATCAAGGGAGCTAAAAGGCAACCCACAGAGTGGGAGAAGGTATTTCTAATACATATATGCGAGAAAGGATCTTACCAGAATATGTAAAGCACTCTTAAAAAATCAGTAAGAAAAGCAAAACAATTCAATTTCAAAACTTGCAAAAGACTTGAACAGACCCTTCATAAAGATGATATCTAAATGGCCAATAACCATATGAAAAGGTACCCATCATCATTAATCATAAGAGAAAGACATATTAAAACCACAATGAAATACCACTACCCACCACCAAAAAGGCTAAAACAGAAAAGAATGGTAATATCAAGTGTTAGAGAGAATGTACCAAACTCTCATCCCACTGGTGAGAGTGTAAACTGGTATGACTATTTTAGAAAACTATTTAGCAGTATCTATGAAAGCTAAACATATGCATATTACATGACCCCAAAATTTTACTCCTAGGTGTACTTCCAACTGAACTGCATACATGTGTCTGCCAAAAGATATATATAAGAAAGTTCATAGTAGCTTTATTCTCAATAGTAAAAAACTGCAAACAACCCAAATGCCCATCAACAGTAGAATGGATAAATGCTGGGATATTTATAACAGAATACTATATATAATATCAATAAAAAAATATCAGCATTTAACAATATAGATGAATCTCACAGACATGATAATGAAGAAAGAGGTCAGACACAGGAGTACATACTATGTCCATGAACAGGCAAAACCCACCTAAGATGATTAGAAGTTAGAATAGCTATTTCCTTGAGGAGGGGTTATAAGTTAGAGACTGGGACAGGATAAGAGAGAAGGGGGCTTTATGGTTACTGTTAATATTCTATTTCTAGGCTGGGCACGGTGGCTCACACCTGTAATCCTAGCACTTTGGGAGGCTGAGGCAGGAGGATCAGTTAAGGCCAGGACTTCAACTTCAACTGTCACTGTGATCTTAGTGACACCCCATCTCTACAAAAAGTAAAATTAAAAAATTAGGCCAGCATGGTAGCACATGCCTGCAGTTAGTCCCAGCTACTAGGGAGGCTGAGGCAGGAGGACTGCTTGAGTCCAGGAGATGGAAGTGGCACTGAGCTATGATCAGCTACTGCACTCCAGCCTGGGTGACAGAGAGAGACCCTGTTGCTAAAAAAAAAAAAAAAAAAAAAAAAAAAAATTTTAAATTTTACAATACATCCCAACTGGCTTCATCACCTCTCCTGAACCATTCTACTCTAATGCATTCCTCCCCTGGCATTTCTTCTCTGACCAGTGATTCTACAAGTCATTCATTCAAGTCTAAAATCTGAGAGCTGTGTTGTATTAGCCAATAGGCAGAAGCAGCACGTGTAGGAGCCCCTGCCCTCCTCCTTCCAGGAAAAGTGAGAAAAAATGTTGTGTGTAGGGTTATATTGAATTTTTTCTTTTCTTTTTTGAGACAGGGTCTGGCTCTGTGGCCCAGGCTGGAATGCAGTGACATGAACTGCACTGCTGGACTGTAGCCTTGAACTCCTGGGATCAAGTGATCCCCTCACCTCAGCCTCCCAAGTAGTTGGGACTACAGGCACCCGCCACAGTGCAGGGCCTGTATAGTACAACTTAAGCAAATGTTGAAGTTATAATTCTTGTCTTTCACTTCCTTTTCTCTGTGTTCCCCATTCCTCTTTATTTTAAATAAAAGATTATGTGTTACTAAGTTGCATTTTACTTAATATCTCCCCCTCAGAACTGAGGAAAAAAATAAATCAGTGTCAAGTTTCTCACAAATAATTAGGAGAGACAGGATGAAAACAGTATTTTAAAAAAAAGATGAAAGAAAAACAAGTGAACAAGGGTTTAGATCTCTCTCCCTGCTCTAATCAGTATAAAGAAATCAGGATCCCTTAATATATAACATGTTGGTTGCGCAGACCCAAATAAAATACATTTATTCAGCTTTATCTAAAAAGTATTTCCTAATATGAAAAAATCAGTTCTAAAACCAATAGCTAATAAAGTCTCTTATCTGTAGCATTCGTGGTTGTTTCAAAGAAAAACAAACAATATACCTAAGGAAGACAGTGGATTGAAGAAGAATAGTTTAATTTTTTTAAATGTGTTTGAGGTAGGGGTAGGTGTTATTGGCCAGAAATGAAACATGGTATACAGATCGTTCTAAAATATATTATCACTTAAAAAAATCTGCACATCTCCCATTGAAATTCAAGAGTGCTTTTTCAAGCAATGAGTTCATCTACAACAATCCAATTTTATTTGATCCTAAGAGAAAAGAAATGTAATTATGTATAAAATTTGGTATCATGTTAAAAAATAAGAATGCTTAAACACATGAAAGTAAACAAAAACTGAAAAATCCACTGGCTTGCAAAATGATTCACAGTAATAGAATCACTTTTAAATGATTCACTTAATTTATAACAAAATACAGATACTGACCTATTGTTTTGCCTTGACAACATCCAGAAATCCCTACATATTAATAATATGTGGGACAAAACATACCCCATCAATTTTTAGGAGCAATATTACAGCAATATTTTAATGATGTCAAACGTTACATTTAAAAGAAAACAAAGGGTCAGGGCCCAGTGGCTCATACCTATAATCCCTAGCATGCTGGGAGGCCAAGGTGGGAGGCAGGAGGATCACTTGAGCTCAGGAGCTCCAGACCAACCTGAGCAAGAAGCTGGTCTCTACTAAAAATAGAAAAACTAGCTGGGTGTGGTGGCGCGCTCAGTAGTACCAGCTACTCAGGAGGCTGAGGCAAGAGGATCGCTTGAACCCAGAAGTTTGAGGTTGCAGTGATCTACAATGACACCACTGCTCTCTACCCAGGGTGACAGAGCGATACTCTGTCTCAAAAATAAGTAGGCCACGCGCAGTGGCTCGCGCCTGTAATCCTAGCACTCTGGGAGGCTGAGGCAGGAGGATTGCTTGAGCTCAGGAGTTTCGAGACCAGCCTGAGCTAGAGCGAGACCCCGTCTCTACTAAAAATAGAAAGAAATTAGCCAAACAACTAAAAATAGAAAAAATTAGCCGGGCATGGTGGCGCGTGCCTATAGTCTCAGCTATCCGGGAGGCTGAGGCAGGAGGATCGCTTGAGCCCAGGAGTTTGAGGTTGCTGTGAGCGAGGCTGACGCCATCAGCACTCTAGCCCAGGCAAGAGAGTGAGACTCTGTCTCAACATAAATAAATAAATAAGTAAATAAAAGAAAAAATAATAGTTATTATTGCTATACATCTTTTTGCTACATCTTCTTCACAATGACAAAAGTGCAGAAAAAGTTAGAAGGAAAAGACAAGTTGAAGGAAAGGCAAGAAATAATAGCATCCATACAATTAATGGCAATTATTTTTTATTGTCTGTACTCTTTTATGCCCTTAACATTCTGAACACCACATAAGGAGTCTAGCTGTTTTAAGATTTATATGTGATCCCTCCTCAAAGTTCCTAATATATTGATTACGGTTCACAGTCATGCATCACTTAATGGCATTCTGAGAATGTGTTGTTAGGTGATTTCATCATTGTGTGACCATCATAGAGTGTTACACAAACCTAGATGGTATAGCCCTGAGGTCCCCAATCCCCGGTCTACGGACCAGTAGTGGTACGCGGCCTGTTAGGGACCAGGCTGCAGAGCTTCTGCTGCACGACCCCCCACCACCCTAGAAAAATTGTCTTCTATGAAACTTAGTAAGGGGAGGGGCGCAGAGCAGCAAGCAAAGCTCATCTGTATTTATAGCCGCTCCCCTCCCCATCACTTGCATCACAGCCTGAGTTCCCCCTACAACCACTGCCGTCCCTGGAAAAACTGTCTTCATGAAACCAGTCCCTGGTGCCAAAAAGGTTGGGGACCACTGCTTTACGTCTCTTTGTGCCCATGTGTACCCATCATTCCGCTCCCACATATTAATGAGAACATGTCCTGTTTGTTTTTCCATTCCTGAGATACTTCACTTAGGATAATGGTCTCCAGTTTCACCTCAGTTGCTCCAAAAGACATTATTTCATGTCTTTTTTTATGGCTAAATAGTACTCCATGGTGTGTGTGTGTGTGTGTGTGTGTGTGTGTGTGTGTGTGGTGTGGCGTGGCCTATTGGAAACCGGGCAGTGCATCACCACCCGAGCTCCGCCCCCACACCCCCACCATGGAAAAATAGTCTTCCATGAAAGTTAGGAACCAGACTGCAGGAGCTGAGAGGCAGGCACACCAGCAAAGCTTCATCTGTACTTAGCTGCGCCTCCCACCACCCCCACCCCCATAGAAAAATTGTCTTCCATGAAACAAGTCACTGATGCCAAAAGGTTGGAGACCACTGGTATAGCCTACTACACACCTAGGCTATATGGTACAGCCTATTGCTCCTACGCTACAAATCTGTACAGCATGTTACTGTACTGAATACCACAGCCAACTGTAACACAAGGTAAGTATCTGTATGTAATATCTAAGCATAGAAAAGGCATGGTGAAAATATGGTATAAAAGATTAAAAAAAAAAAAGGTATACCTATAGAGGGTACTTACCATGACTGGAGCTTGTGGGACTGGATGACTCAGTGTGTAATGAGTGGATGTGGGAAGGCCTGGGATGTTAATGTATACTACTACAGAATTTGTAAACACTTAGGCTACACTAAATTATAAAAAAAATTTTTTCTCTCTTCAATAATAAATTAACTTTAGCTTACTATAACTTTTTTACTTTATAACTTTTTTCTTTTTTAAAAGTTTTTGACTTTTTGTAACAACACTTCGCTTAAAACACACCTTCTACAGCTTTACAAAAATATTTGCTTTCTTTATATCCTTACTCCATAGTCTTTTTTTTCTATTTTTAAATTTTTTTTAAACTTTCATGTTAAAAACTAAGACACAAACATACACATTTGCCTAAGTCTACAAAGGGTCAGGATCATCAATGTCACTGTCTTCCACAACTTGTCCCACTCAAAGGTCTTCAGGGGCAAGTAGCTGTCATGTCCTATGATAATGCCTTCTTCTAGAACACCTCCTGAAGGACTTGCTTGAGGCGATTTTACAGTTAACTTGTAGGACACTCTAAAAATTTAAAAGTACAGTAAATACACTGCTGCTATAGTTTGGATATCCGTCCCCCAAACCTCCTATCAAAATTTGACCCCAATGCTGGAGGTGGGACCTAATGGGATGTGTTTGGGTCAGGGGAGTGGATCCTTCATGAATAGATTAATGCCCTCCCTGTGGGGAGGTGAGTGAGTTCTAACTCTATTAGTTCCCATGAGAAATGGTTGTTAAAAACAGCCTAGCTCCTGTCCCTACTCTCCTGCTTCCTCTCATGTCATGTGATCTCTGCACACATAGGCTCCTCTCCTTCACCATCTGCCACTAATGGAAGCACCCTGAGGACCTCACCAGAAGCCAAGCACATGCTTATAGAGCCTGCAGAACAATGAGCCAATAAGCCTTTTTTCTATATAAATTATCCACTCTCAGGTATTCCTTCATAGCAACACAAATGGACTAAGACATATATAAACCATTAACACAGTCATTTACTATCATTATCAAAGATTATGTACTGTACATAATCATACGTGCTAGGCTTTTATAAGACTGGCAGCACAGTAGGTTTATTTACACCAGCATCACCACAAATATGAGTGATGCATTGCACGACTACATTACCAAGGCTACGACAGATGTGTCTAGACAATAGGAATTTTTCAGCTAAAATATGCAGTCCATCATTGACCAAAATGTCATTATGCAATGAATGACTGTATATCCAGTGATGGCATTCTAATAATTTTATAAAAGGAACCCAATTGGCAAATTGTAGAGCTTTCATGTAAATTATGAGATTAGCTATTTGAATGTGTGGGTTCCCTTATTGTTTATGAGCCACCAGTGCTCCCAGTTATGTGACTTTAAAATATTTGCCAATCCCCACTCATCAAAAGAACCACAAAACTATAGTATGACTGTCCCTTGGTATCTGTGGGGCATTCATTCCAGGACTCCCCTGCAGATACCAAAATCCATGGATGCTCAAGTCCATGATACAAAATGGTGGAGGATTTATATTTAACCTGAGCACATCCTCCCATATACTTCAAATCATCTCTAGATTACTTATAATACTCAATACAATGTAAATGATATGTCAATAGATGTTATACTATAGTGTTTAGGGAATGATAAGAAAAAAAGGTCTGTACACTTTCAGTATAAATGCCAATTTTTTTTTTCCCAAATATTTTCAATCCTCAGCTGGTTGAATCCACAGATGCAAAACCCATAGATACGGAGGGCCAACTGCATATATTTGAATATTGGCAATTCTCACTCTGTTCCAGCCACACTAACCTTTTGAAGGTGTTCCTCAAATATGCCAAGCTCATCATTGTACCTCAAGACCTTTGCCTTAGAATGCAGATCATTTGGATCTCAGCTCCAATGTAACCTCAGAGAGGTATTCCTAAACCAACCTAAGAAAAATGCCCTTCCTTCATTTCTCTCTGTACATTCAGAGCCAAGGTCTTGAGCTGGTAAAAGAGGCACTTTGATTGGCTATGAGGCTGAAATTTTAATTCCGACTAAACAGGATTTTTTTTTAAAGACCACAAAGCTATGGGATCCGGCTGAAATGTCAACATGTTAACAGGGAAGGAAAATTCAACAGAACGTAGTCGAAAGCAGTATTTGAGGGAAAAGTTATTTTCTGTTGTGAATAAATAAGTAAACTAGTGCCTCCACCTCTGAACACTTTTAATTCTATTGTTTTCATCAGCAGTGTATTATTTATTTCTTTAGTGTATTTACTTATGAGAATATAAACTTCAAACTCTAAGAACCCTGTCATATTTACTACTGTATCACTAACACTTAGAATAGTACCCAGCACAGAACAGAGGCTCAGATTTTTTTTTTGTTTGTTTTGTTTTGTTTTGTTTTGTTTTTGAGACAGAGTCTCACTTTGTTGCCCGGGCTAGAGTGCCGTGGCGTAAGCCTACCTCACAGCAACCTCAGACTCCTGGGCTGAAGTGATCCTTCTGCCTCAGCCTCCCAAGTAGCTGGGACTACAGGCATGCGCCACTATGCCC
>CAUYRT010035281.1:0-12407 GCA_963574885.1 Lepilemur ruficaudatus | reverse complement strand
TCTGATTAACGTTTTTAAATTCTGATACATGTTTTGCAACTGCATTTGTCTCTGAGATGGTGAAATAAATGCCTAAAATGCCCTCCCTCTGTTATCAAATTCATACTTTCTTCCGGGTGCCTTATACCGTTTGGTCTCTCCCTGCTTCTCTGGCTTTGTGATCTCCCTTCTCAGTTGCACTCCAATATCTGATCCATCCCCTTTGTGACCCTCTCTCACTTCTCATATGTTTTGTCTCTGACTTCCTACTTCAAGTCCTTATCCTACTTCAAACTGCCTAACCCACCATTTTCTTCTTCAAAGGAGGTAAGGAAATAGGAAACCATGTTGGTTTGACAGCAGCCTTTTAGATGTTTTAGAATGCTTGCTACTATTGCTTGACTTTGTTTCCCATGACTACAGTTCTGGATCCTGACTAGTACTTTGGCCCATGCTGTATTCATGCTATGCCTTTTCAACTGCCTGGGTAGGCCATTGAATACATGCGATTTCAATGTGTCAATTAAAAAAATAAAATTTTAAAAAATTTACTCATTACCAACTGCACTGGCCTCTTTGTATATGCTGTTCTCTCGTAACACTTTGCTCTGTGCTTTTTACATGGCTGATTTCTTCTCATTATTTATGTCTCAGCTTACACATTTCCTTTCAGAAATCCTGACCCTCTATCCACAAGGTTTCCACCTTCTTGCTCCATTATTCTCAGATACTTTATTCTGTTTGTTTTCTTCCTAGTATAATCATAAGTTGTGCTTATATGCTTATTCATCCCTTATTTATCTTTAATCTATTTTACTAGGCTATAAATTCTAAAAGGACATAGGAACTGTGTGTGTTTGGTTAGTTTGATATTAAATCAACAGCATGCATGTTAAATATGCTTCAATAAATATATGCTTTAGTTTCCTTGAAGGGAGACAAATATGAGAGCATTAACTCAAAAAAACTGAGATAAAGAGTGTTTTAAGGCTTTTTATTGGTGGCGAAGGTTTAAAACTTTGAGTTGAAATAGGGTGAATGAGAAGTGTGTAAATATATACGTATAGTATAAATATATATATATATATGTATTTTGCAATAGGGTCTCCCTCTGTCACCTGAGCTGGAGTGCAGTGGCTTCATCATTGCTCACTGCAACCTGGCTCAGGTGCTCCTCCTGCCTCAGCATCCTGAATAGCTGGGACTACAGGTACATAACACCACATCTGGCTAATTTTTAAAAATTTTTTGTAGAGACAGGATCTCCATATGTTGCTTAGGCTGGTCTCAAACTCTTGGGCTCAAGTGATCCTCCTGCCTCGGCCTAAAACAATAAATAAATAAAATAAGAAATATAAAGGAGTGCTGGAATTATAGGCATGAGCCACTGTGTGCCCAGAAAAAAATATATGTATATATATATATATTTTATTTTAAATTGTAATTGGGAGTAAAAGTATATCCTGCCTAGAGTCTTGTGGAGTTCTATAATTTCAGAAGCCCCAGGTGGGTTTCAAGGCTAATCAGCAATCAAGCATTGACTGGTCCTTTGACCCAGTTTTTGCTGAAATCACTCCTGAGACCATCAAACCTGATCAACTATTGGATTAAAGGACTAAAGATTAACGGTGCCTTCTGGTTCAGATGGTTTGCAAAGCCGATACAAGGTATTCATATCCTCTTAGTCTGTACCTTCAAAGATTATTCTTTTTTTCTCTGCCCTTAAATTATTTTCTATAGCTCCTATATATGACTAAGAGGATTACTACCTGTTGATTTTTGTTTTACTTTCAGTAGAGTTACAAAAGCAGATGTGAAGTCTAAGAGGTTAATGGGGAGAAGGATAGCCTGGTATGATCAAGGTATGGAATTCTGCATGATTTTAGAAAAGTTAAATATATAGTTAAAGCTCCCTGAAAACAGCACTTGAGAAAGATAATTTTCTGTCACAATTGTGAAAAGGGAAACAGGAGCATGGTGTGGAGGCTTTTATATAACATTCTTAGTCTCTGTTCTCAGACGAAGCCTCCATTATGCTTAGACTATTTAACTTTATTAAACCTAGGCAAAACAAATAAGCCAGGGTAAGTGTAACTATAAGAGGGGAGGGAAGAGGAAATTCATCATTTATGTACACAGCACAAAACAATGTTTTTCCCCTGGAGTGTGAAATCACTAGAACTTTACAAATGGTTGGGAGAACTAAAGCCAAATATATGTGCATACCATGTGACTCAGCAATTCCACCCCCAGGTATATACCCAATAGAAAGGCACATATTTATAAATTTACCAAAAGGCGTGTACTTGAATGCATATTGGAGCACAATTTATAATAGCCTTAACCTGGAAACTACCCAAATGTCCAATAACAACAGAAAGAAAAATAAATTGTAGTATATTCACTTAATAGAATACTATCCTTCCATGAAGAATTAATATCTAAAACTGTACTTGACAATATAAAAAAATTTCGCAAACATAATACTGAAAAAAAAAACAAACACAGGGAGTATGTATATGATTAAAATTATATAAAATATGAATACAGGAAAATCTATGCTGTTAGAAATAAGGATGGTAGTTACCCTTGAAGAGAAAAGTAGGGACTAGGAGCAGGCATTGGGATTTGGGGCTTCTGGAATGCTGGTAATATTCTGCTTCTTGATCTGGGTATTGGTTAAATGGCTGTATTCAATTTGTGAAAATTCATCAAACTGTTTGCTTATGATATATGCACTTTCTATAAGTGTATATAATATATTAATTTTTTAAAAGACAGTTCTCCTTTGGGACTGAGGATTCTCCATTTTCCCAACTGTCAAATTGTTACTCTTTTTTCTCTCTGCTTTTTTCCTTTTTGATTAGTATCTTGACAATTTAAAAGAGGAATATGAAGCACTGATTTAAATGGCTAAACCCAAATGAAAAGAAAATCAAAGAAAGTTAAAAGAAAAAAGAAAGAAAGAAAGAAAGATTTTTAAAAAGGAAAGAAACAAAAAAATCCAATCACCCATTGTCAGCTTTTATCACAGCCTTCTGGTGATAGCTACTAAATCTCCTCCCTCAGACAGCCACCGTCTTCCCCGGGCTATCCATCACAGAGTAGCCAAGTTCTGCACAGTCTGGAGGCTTTGTCAGGAGGACATGGCTGAATGGAGGAAGGAGAAAGAAAAAAAGGGAAGGAAAAGATAAAAAAAAAAGAAAAAGAGCCTCCTTCTTCAATGAGGCTCTTTATAAATCACCACCTGCAAATTATTTTGAAAATCTTTCTTATTTTCTTGTCATTTAACTATTCAATGACTATTTTGAGGAATACATTCAATAAAGAAACCTTAGATTATAGCTTTAAGTCAAATACATTTAAACTAGATAAGTATTCTCCATTTATTCATTAATATAAGCAAAAATACTAAACCTTACTTATTCTTTCAATATCATGACCAAATTTTATCTTTTATCTATTTCAAACAGTATTTATGTAAGTGAATGGCTTTTGTTCTCAGAAAATTTCTATGGCCTACAGGAGATAAAACTAAAAATTACTTTCTGACAAGACTCTTGAGCGGCTGAAACCTGACCTGGCTCGGGTCAGTGAGTTAGCCATAGGATGAAAAGATAAGAGTCAGACATTTTAATTCCAGATATCAGTGATATATAGCATGATTTGTGATGGCTCTTATCTGTTTCGGGGGTGTCTACATAATAACTTCTAAATGAAAGAGGCCAATTGGCTCTTTTATCTACACAATACCAATCCTTCAGAAACATCTGGATGATCCATTTTCCATCCAAAAATGAAGCATTGACTTATGCATTGTTACTGCTTTCCAATAAGCTGGAAAACAAACTCTCAGAAGTGAAAAGAGCTCCTGTGGCTTGCAGTCCTAGGTAGAAGAAACTCCAGTGATTACCTGGTGCCAATTCCTCATTTTATAGACAAGGAGGCAGAGCTCATTCAAAGTTACACAGATAGTTGGTCACTGGAACCCAGGTCAACCCAGCCGGGTCACCCCTGGGTAATATGTGATGTATGTTATATATTACTTTTAAGACTCTAGTTTTATTTCACAGTTTTTAAACTGAAGATATTAAATAATTATTATAGAACTAGGAATATAGTTTGCAGAATAAATGGCCCCTCAAAGCCTCTTTAAAAAATATGCTCCTACAAGAATATTGTCTCTGTCCCTCATCTTTTCTTCCATAAAAAAAATTCCTTTTTCCTGCCCTTTCCCAGTATTACTCAGATTTTCATTATCTGTTTTTATTCATTCATTCTTTTCATTTCTGGATTCAACTGAAGGATGATTTTAAAATAATTACATGCATGGAAATGTTGACTTACAGACCTTTCACTGGTTTAAAGGATCTAGTTATAAGAACATTGAAGCATGAATAAAAGTCTGCCTTATGTAAGATTTTACTCAAATTATATTTCTTTTTTGAAAAATATTTTAATGCAGAACATCCCTCTGAATTTTTTAATGTAAGTTATTTCTCTCCTCTTTAATATTGAATAATTGTGAAATTTAAAGAATGTTTGGTAATAAAATAAATATTTTGTTATGTAAGTAATTTTTTACAAAGTCTTTAAAATAAAAAAGCATTTATTTTTCTCCTTTAGAAAAATGAAGATTTTAAAGAGTTGTCCTAGAAGCTAAAGTGTCATGAGATGAGGATATCATTTTACAGTTTACAAAGTATTTTGACACAGATTAAACTTGCTTGATCTTTATAAAAGAATTGGAAATATGCAGGAGAAACATTATTACTACATTTTACAGATGAGGAAACTGAGACAAAAAGAGATGAAGAGATGCTGGCACAACAACATGGCAATTTAGTGGCAAGGAACAACTTGAAACTAGATTTTCGGTCTCTAAATTCTGTGTTTTTTTCAATGCTATATTGTGGCTGCTACTCCTCTTCTCCCTCACTCCCCATCAACTGCCCACCCCACATGGTGTGTCTAGGGTGAGTTATCCAAAGAATATGCTCAGGAAGACATACTGAATTAAGAATTCTGGCTGTGTAAACCTCCACCCTCCTACCCAGTGAAAAAATCCTGGCAAGGCCATCTGTTTAGTCAAGCATGTGCCTGATGGCTGTGGGAGGATCGACAACTGTACCACCATGGATTCAGGCCCTACAGAGTAAATATTGAAACATGTGTTTGTTTCTGTACATGTGCCTCAGGGCTCAGTGATGGGCACATTTTAAAGATCTAAATAATAATAGTCATGGTGATGCTGCCAGCTCTAGCACTATTGCAGTACCTGAGGTTCACTTGAAGGAGAGCTATGACCATTTTGCTGATTATATAATACAATCTCCCTCCCATTTATGCAATGTCTACAACCAAATCCCTGCTGTCCCCGGATACCTGCCTTCATTCTTTCCTTCCTACTCTTCCAGCCATATTTTCTGTTTTGTAGGGGTCCATTGTATATTCCCATGGGTTATTGACAATAGATTTCTTCCAAGGAGATGCCTAAATTTCTATTTTTTCTCCTCTATATGGTGAGCTATTTCACTGAATTTGTCAGTAGGAACCAAATAATACAGTCATCAAGGATTTCTTGAGTAGGGTATGCATCAGATGTTATGGGAATGTGCAAAACAAATAGAAAGTTGTACCCACCTTGAAGTACCATCATAGTTGATTTGGAAGGTAAAGAATGAGATAACCTAAGAAAAGCAACCTTTAACTAGGTGCCCAAAATCATATATGACAGTGCATAGAGGAGGTTCAAGAGAATTCTGAATAACGGGATCAGGTGAAGTTATACAGTGGTGGATTTTAGGAAGAAGGTGATGTCAAGTGGTGATTCAGGTGGGCATAGACCCAATCATCATTAGTACTCATTCCCAAACTACTCCAAATAAACATACAATCCAAATTTTTAGAAGTGATTTTGTTATGCAATCTCAACTTCAAGATAAGCCTATCCACTTGCTTCAGATCAAATTGCTATATAACCTAAATTCTTCGTACTTAAAAGTCCGGGACATACACTGAGAAGAAGTGAGTTTCAAAGGAAAGGTTGTATGTTGAATTTTAGAGAAAAGCTTTGAGATATTTTTCCAGTTGGAGATAGAAGTTTGTACAAAGCCAGTGACAAGTATGGAGAAAAGAGATGTAGCTAAAGCAAAAGGAAAGTCAAGTTGGATTGTAGAGAAAAAGAAAATGAAGATTAAAAAAGAAGGGTGAACTGATGGAGATTCCTGATGACCAGACTAATGATAACAATGGCTCACTTTCATCAAGCCTCAGTTATATGCTGGGCTCTGTGTTAGGCATGGTACAATATAGTAATTTCACATAATCCTACAAGAAAGGTGTCATAAGTCCTGTTTTAGAAAATATGATGAAGGGGTTAAGATGGTTGACCAAAGTCACACAGCCGATAAGTGATATACTTGTCTGAATCTGCAGTTCATGCTCTTCCCCTTTACATATTAATACATTGAAGTAGCTTAGATTGACTATGCTAAGAAGCTGGGAACCTTTGTAGATTTTATTTTTCAATTAAGTTTTATTTTTTTCAGAGTAATTTTAAAAGTGAAATATAAAACTTACAACAAAAATTAGCAGTTCTCTGTTCACTTTTCCCTCCCCATCTTTAGGTACTGCTCTTCAGAGGTAACGTGTCCATTTTTTAAAGTTTTTTTCATTCTGTTGCATTCTTCATATTTCAAAATGATATGCATAGACTGCTATTTATTGTTTTATCTTTTTAAACATTATCTATTGATATCTTGTTTTTGTAGATGAGGATTTATCACTTATATATCTCCACCTCTTCTCCCTCTATTACATCTTTTCAGAAGTTATATAATTTTAATGTAAATTAATATCCAATGTTTACATTGTGATGATGATATATAGATACTGCTTACTACTCAGCTAGATAATATGTCTTGGTTATGTTTCTTTCTTGTACAACTTATTGCTTTCTTGGAGTAAGAAATTGCCTCAGTTTTTTTTTTTTTTTTTTTTTGAGACAGAGTCTCACTCTCTTGCCCGGGCTAGAGTGAGTGCCGTGGCGTCAGCCTAGCTCACAGCAACCTCAAACTCCTGGGCTCAAGCAATCCTTCTGCCTCAGCCTCCCGAATAGCTGGGAATACAGGCATGTGCCACCACGCCCGGCTAATATTTTCCATATATTTTTAGTTGGCCAATTAATTTCTTTCTATTTATAGTAGAGACGGGGTCTCGCTCTTGCTCAGGCTAGTCTTGAACTCCTGACCTTGAGCAATCCGCCCGCCTCGGCCTCCCAGAGTGCTAGGATTACAGGCGTGAGCCACTGCACCTGGCTGCCTCAGTTTTTAATGATTTTGTTTCCTATACACCTATTGCTAATTCTTTCTAAATTGTCCATAGATTTTTAAATCTCCCAACACTATTTCCATACAGTTAAATGTATCAGATAGTTTATCAGTTCCTTTTATTTTTTTAGAATGTTTTCTTTATCTCATGCTATTATTTTCTACAAGTCTTGGTGCCAGGGTCTTTTTCTTACCCTTTCCTTTCTGTCAACAATCTCTTTGTCATTTATTCTACATGTAAGAGCTTTCTACGTCTTTATCCTCCAAACCTCCTATTGCATTTTTATTATTATATTTTTATTTACCAAAATTGTCTCTTAGACTGTACTTATTCTTCCCTCTCTGTTTTTGCTTCTTGGATGCAATAGCTTGTCTTTTTCTCCATAGATATTAAGTTATGAATATTTTGTTCTTAAAAAATTTTATCTTCTCCCCATGTTTTCATTGTTTCTTCTATACTTTTGTTAGTTTTGGTCTGTTTTTCTTGATGAAGGTTTTCTTCAAATGTCTAGTGATAGTGCTTTCCTGTGCATTTATATTTAAGAGTAAGGAACTACGAAACTGGAAGCTCTGTATGTGGGGGCAGTGCAGGGTGATAGAGCAGCCAGATAGTTTTTTCGTTGAGGACCCTGTATGCAAGTAGTGTGTAGTTATGTTTTTTTCTAGAGTCACTTGGTTTCTCCAGAGAAAAATCTCCCATGTATTGTCTGAGGACAACATGCTAGCCTTTGTGAGAGAGAGAGGACTTATAGGAGGAAGCAGACCAGAGGGGAACAGTATTCCCTTCAATTTGCAAGCTTTCATTTATCTCCCCCCTCCCCATTTTCATCTCCAAGCTTCACCCCTTCTCTAGTGATCCTAGTATCCCCAAAGTTAGAGTCTCCCTCATCCATTTTTCCCCAGGAAATAAATCTCTAATCTTATGCAAGGATAAAGGACAAGACTTGGGGATATACCCATTCTGTATATTGATTTCAGCTTGTTAATCAGCTTTGTTCTTGCACCTGAATCCATGAATGCCTGTCCTTCCTTTCAGAAGTTCTGTGGAAGAAATGCCCAACTCTTCACTGATATCCTATTCTATAAGGCATTTTTGTCGCTTCCTCTTTTCGGCTAAGATGCTATTATTCCTTCATCTACTGAGCTTCTTTTCTTGTTCTCTTTCACCTAGTGAGTTGAAAAAATAAAATTACCTTCATTTAATTGGGGCTTCTGAGATATGGAAGAAATGCGTATGCCTAATCTGCCATGTTTAATATTGTCCTAGGTTGTGTTCCTTGGAAGCAGATGCTGAGACAGTTTGAGGTTCAAGGTTAGAGATCAGTAGCTGTGAAAGGAAGAGAGATTGAGCAAAGGGAGAAAGAAGTCCAAGTATGATGCAGTTTGTCCAAGCTTCAGCCAACCCAGCAGGGAGCTCTGGAGTTAGGAGTGCTACTTGGAATTGTCCTTCATCCAGCAGAAATGGGCCTTTACAGCCTGCCTCATTGGCATGTGGGCTGCCCCGGGAAGGGTGTCACCTTGGGCAAGGCAGCTCCCTGGAAGTGAAGCTGACCTTGAAAGAGCTGACAGCTATAGGCTATCTGCTGACTGCACTCCTCACAGCAAGGCAGCAAGTCTTTTCTTGAAGAAGGATCTGAGTAGCCATGTCTACTACAAACAGAAAGCCCACCATATATTTTTTTCAAACAGCTTTATTAAGATATAATTCACATAATAATACACATGTAAATGGATAATTACACATAATGTAATTATCCATTTAAAGTGTGCAATAAATGTCTTTTAGTATATTAAAAGAGTTGTGCATCCATCACCGTTATTCATTTTAGAACATCTTCATTATTCCCCCCAAAAATTCCACTCCCCTTAGCTGTCACCCCTCAATCCCCTCATCACCCCTAGTTCTAGGCAACCACCGATCTACTTTCTGTTTCATAGATTTTCCTATTCTGGACATTTTATATAAATGGAATCATACAACATGTGGTTCTCTGTGACTGGCTTCTTTCGTATAGCACATTTTCAAGGTGCATCAATGTCATAGCATGTATCAGTTCTTCACTTCCTTTTACTGCTGAATAATTTTCCATTGTATGAGTATTATTTACCCATTTATAAGTTGATGGGCATTTGGGTCATTTTGAATTTTTGAAGATTGTAACACTGCTATAAATATTCATGGACAAGATTTTGTATGGGTATGTTTTCATTTCTCCCGGATGTATACCTAGAAGTGGAATTTCTGGATCATATGGTAGCCCTGCTTAACTGTTTGGCAGTTAACAGTTTCTGCCAGATTGTTTTCCAAAGCAGCTATCCCATTTTACATTACCATGATTAGTTTATGAAGGTTCCAGTTTCTTCATATCCTTGCCAACACTTGTTATTATCTGCCTTTTTGATTATAGTCATTCTAGTGGTGTGACATGGTATCTCCTTATGGTTTTGATTTACATTTTGTGATGGAGAATAATGTTGGGCATCTGTTCATGTGCTTATTAGTCATTTGTATAACTCTTTAGAGAAATGTTTATTCAAATCCTTTGCCCATTTTTAAATTGGATTATTTGTCCTTTTATCACAGAGTTGTAATTGTCCTTTATAGAGCCTAGATGCAAGTCCCTTATCAGATATATAATTTACAAATATTTTCTCCCATTCTGTGGGTTGTCTGTTCATTTTATTACTGGTGTCTATTGAAGCACAGAAGTATTAAATTTTTGATGGTGTTCAGTTTATCTATCTTTTCTTTTCTTACTCATGCTTTTGGTGTCATATCTAAGAAACCATTCTGTGTAATCCAAGGTCATGAAAGTTTACACCTATTTTTTTTTTCAAGGCTAGAATCAGTTTGATACATCTGTGCTCTCTTCTAAGAGGTTTTTGTTTTTGAGACAGAGTCTTACTCTGTTGCCCGGACTAGAGTGTAGTTACATTGTGGTTCACTGCAACCTCCAACTACTGGGCTCAAGCACCCTCCTGCCTCACCCTCCCGAGTACAGGCACGTGCCATCAAGCCCTGCTAATTCTTCTGCTTTTGGTAGAGACGAGTTCTTGCTCTTGTTCAGGCTGGTCTCGAACTCCTGACTTCAAGTGATCTTCCTGCTTCCGCCTCCCAGGGTGCTAGGATTAGAGGTGTGAGCCACCATGCCCAGCCCATAAGAGGTTTGTAGTTTAAACTCTTACATTTAGGCCTTTGATTCATTTTGAGTTAATTTCTGTGTATGATATGAGGTAGGGATCCAAATGGGGATTTCCAGGTGTCCCAACCATCATAAGAAGAAAAAGCTATTGAACATATATATTCTGTATGCAGCATTTACATTAGGCATTATGAAGCATCATAAGGCTATTGTCTTCTTCTGGTTATTATTTTCTAATTCTTATTCACTGGAACATTTACCTTTTTTTTTTTTTTTTTTTGCGACAGAGTCTCACTCTGTTGCCTGGGCTGTGGAGTGCCGTGGCATCAGCCTAGCTCACAGCAACCTCAAACTCCTGGGCTCAAGCGATCCTTCTGTCTCAGCCTTCCGAGTAGCTGGGACTACAGGCATGCCCCACCATGCCCGGCTAATTTTTTACATATATTTTTAGTTGGCCAATTAATTTCTTTCTATTTATAGTAGAGACGGGGTCTCGCTCTTGTTCAGGCTGGTCTCGAACTCCTGACCTTGAGCTGTCTACCTGCCTCGGCCTCCCAGAGTGCTAGGATTAACATTTACCTTTCAAATTTTATTTTATTTTATTTTTGCAAAAATATTTGCTAATACTAGCAAATAGGATAATAGTCATACACAAGATATTTAAAGTATGCCACTTAATAATTCTTTCATGGTTGACCTGGTGTCCATTATGCAGTTCATTTTGAGTAGGGTTGTTTAAGTGTCTATGAATTCAGGAAAAATGGATTGGGTACCTGATATTTGCCAGAGATACAAAGAAATATAAAACATGCTTTTTTTTTTGGTCATTGAGCTCACAATCTAGTGGGACAGAGTGACACACTATACAGAAATTTCAACGGACTATCTAAACCATCATGCTAGCTCACGCCAAATCATTGTCTCCATGACATTCTAAGTGATTTGCTGAAATCATAATTTGTCTTTAAAACTCCTTCTATTTAGCAGACTTATAGCTTATTAAGAAAAATGATTTTTTTTTCTTTTTTAGGATCCCATGCTGGCTCCTGATGGTCACCACTTCACTTTCTACATGCTTAGAAACCATTGTAAATAAATCTGCTTTAGACTTTTGGCAGGAAGCAATTTTATACACTTTTGTCCATAGTCCTAGTCACAGAGAGCTACTCTCTCTTTTACTCTGCCACTTTTGTTAACTGGGCAAAAGTTATCCATTTCCAATCTTCAGGCTCCTTTATTATCTTCTATGATCACTAAATGTTTACCCATATGGTTCTGTGAAATTGACTTTCCTTGCTAATTTATAGTAAGTCAGAAAAAAATTTCAACCTAACATATGAAAATTTTTATATAATAGTCTTGTTTTGTATTTTAGTAAATGTAATCACTTAATAGTGGACCAAGCTGGGCAAGGAGATATAGTCCAAAATCAAGAGCTATAATTAAGAAGTTACACTATATAAGGTGGGAAAACAATTTTTTAAAAAAGATAATGAAGGTGGCCGGGCCCGGTGGCTCACGCCCGTAATCTTGGCACTCTGGGAGGCCAAGGCAGGTGGATCGCTCAAGGTCAGGAGTTCAAAACCAGCCTGAGCAAGAGTGAGATCCCCGTCTCTACTACAAATAGAAAGAAATTAATTGGCCAACTAAAAATATATAGAAAAAATTAGCCGGGCACGGTGGCACATGCCTGTAGTCCCAGCTACTTGGGAGGCTGAGGCAGGAGGATCGCTTGAGCCCAGGAGTTTGAGGTTGCTGTGAGCTAGGCTGATGCCATGGCACTCTAGCCCGGGCAACAGAGTGAGACTCTGTATCAGAAAAAAAAAAAAAAAAAGATAATGAAGGTGACTCTATAATTTAATGGAATGGGAAAATAAGAAAGAATATAAGACTTTTATAATTATCTACTCTTTAAAGTATAGCATATGTTTTTGATTCTAAGAATTCTAGTTAA
>CAUYRT010035279.1:0-13502 GCA_963574885.1 Lepilemur ruficaudatus | reverse complement strand
GTTTTCTAGAAAAAATATTAAAGATAATTTAATGACTATGCCAAACTTACTAGGTCTGTATTTTTGCTTTATATAAAATGCCCTAAAATTTAAATGTAATTCCCATATATCAATAAAAGTCCACATCTTTAGATTATTTATTACTTGCATTATGGGTGCCAAGAAACCATTTACACTGTCTAGAATATTAACCCTTACTATGCCTTAAAAGTGCATTTGTGAAATGTTGGTTTTGATATAAACTTCATATTTTAAAATTTAACATTTAAATTAAGTAGGTTACCATTTGCAACACCAACTAAATACAACATATTGATCCAATATAGAAAGTTAGATCAATGTTAGAAATGAAGATTCACAGTTTACCTTCCCAGGCTTGTCATTAGCATTTCACATTTATGCTTTTAGCTTTGATCTGAATGCTTCACAGATGAATTCAAATCTTAACATAATTCCACTACAGCATAATATTAATTAGGCAGCCTTCCCAAGTCTGAGAACATCATGCCAATCTAGCTGTGATGTTTTAAGGCTTCATAGCTTAAATCCATTATAGCATTATGGAAGCCATAGATCAGGATTGTGGAGAAAGGCTTCAGAGAAGAATTTTTTGTGCTATAATTAATCCTATTTAAATAAACAAACCCCAACTTATCAGAAGTCTGCCTAAATATTACTAACAAAATTGAACTGTCCATATCTTAACATTCATAATCATATGTAGATGTATTAAATGTTAAAATTTAGTTTTGAGTAGGAAAAGATAAATCATCATTGTGAGTTAACTTGAGATGGGAAGAATGTATATCACATATGCAGCAACCAAGTTCACATTTTTATGCATATAACTACTTTTTAGTAGTCCAACTTCTACAGCAATGACATGTAACTATAGTGTTGACGCCCCCTGGCAGCTTCCAGACACCCAATGTAGGTATCATCTACCATGTTACTTTTTCTTTAAGTACATATTGATTTTGTTTATAACATAACAGTCTCAAATTAGTTCATATATAGTTCAAACTTTTGGTCCTGTTGTCCTACTTGGCTTGCATAGCTTTAAATAAGCCAGAGCTCGGATTTACATAAAATAAGATGATATACAATAAAAAAGAACAAAAACACTAGTGCTACTATTAAAATTCAGTCTATTAAGGAGGATGTGTTTTCTAAGCTGAAAATTTAATGAAATGGCTCACATATCAGAGGTTGCATAATCCCTTACTCTTAAGGTGTTGTACCTTGTATGTAATAAACTTCAAATATTAGCTGACTACATCAGTGAAGTCATTTTCCCCTTTGCTATTCCAACTCCATTTTGTTTACTTTGAAATATTAAAATTAATATTTTAATTCTTCAATTGTAGCAGAAAATTATAGCATTAGAAAATTTTCTCTATCTAGAGAATAACAGTGAACCAAATTTGCCAATTAGGGAACCATTTCAGGAATTGTTGGGAGGTGACTTATTCTGTAGTAACTGTGCTTCAATTGCCGTGCAGTACGCCCAGAAACAATCCATTTCAGCTTCTGAACATTTGGTTTGGAACACTTGTTTGATGAATATTCAGTTAAACACTTGGATACGAGCTCTTGCCAGAAGGTCAAATCTCTGCCATTTATCTGTACATAAATGTTTAAGAATTATTGCTCAATTAAAACAAAAGTCCCCATAAAGACAAAAATAAAGAACAAAAGAAAAAAAAAGTCCTACCATATTTAACTATAGTAATAAAGCAAATCTATTAGCATGTTTTTCCTCATCAAAAAAATCTGATAGCTACTTAAGTTTCAATAAACATATGACATCTCATTTTACTTCATGAGACAGTGTAAGTGGTTTAGTTTCTTTTACAGCTGCTAATAGGATTTAGGCTATCACCTTGACATACCTTGGAATGTTTCTGAAGACATTCTACTCCTTCTGTTAACTCTACACACTTCTGTGCTTGGATCTCCAACGCAATGATAGACAATGCCAACACAGAAGGCTGAAAGAGAGAATTTTAAAGTAAATGCCAAATGTAAAAATAGGTCTATATAAATAGAATTAGTCTTTATAAAATATTTACCTTTGCTTTAGAAAATAAGATCCTGCAATGACATGCCTTAAGTTGAGCTTCTAGTCTTTCAAAATTAAGGGTATTTCTCCTTTAAAATGAAAATGGGATTACTTTTATATAGATGATATTACATCTAGTCAAAAGACATTTGTATAAAAACATTGAAGTCAATTTTTAAAGTGAAGCTTATGCACATTTATTGTAGAAAGTAAATTATTTAAAGTAAAAGAATTCCTCTTTCATCAGAGACATTAGCTTCTTAAGTACACCATATGTTAGTTTTAAATGATTTGGGCCAAAAAAATAAACGGTGCATTGCCACAAATATAAAGATTTTGTTTTAATAAATTTATTTCTGCATCTACTGTAAGTCCTTTTTTCCATAAATTTGTGTTAGATACTTATGTACTAGGAAGTTGAAATGTACTTTAATCCCAAGAATTAGGCTTCATGAAGCTACTGACAACTGAAAATTTTCTTACTTCTGTTAGACAGTAAAGTTCAAGAAGCCACAGATGCCATTTTACTTATTTTGATTAGAATTCTATGAAGATACTGATTTTATGCAATATCTATACAATACCATTCTGATTTCCAGATTTCTTTTGTTCAAAACAAAGTTCACATACCTTTCAAATGGCAAGTTCTCTTGAATGAGTGAATAATAGAGTTGCAGAAATTGAAAGGCAGTTGTAGCTTTGACTTTCCAACACACCTTCTCCAACACAATCTTTTCCATTCTCATCAAGTCTGACACCGTGAACCTATACTGACTTATTCGGATCAAGTCAGTCGCTAATGGGACATTCCTTTCCTCTTCTATTGATTTTACAGCCAAATAGAAGCAGCTCAGCCCAACACACCCAAGGTGCTTGGGCTGCACCTAACAAAACAAAACATCCCCAATAAGCCCATATCTCCACCTTATTTCAATTAACATTAATGAAACATAAAGGATAATCTAGAGCTCAGACCCAGCATTATGAAAATGTATCTTTGAGGTACATTTCTCAGCTGTGATGGACTTAGTAAGATCCTCCCATACCTCAATTATAGCTTATCAACCCTAGGCACCCCACTTGGAACCAATTTTTGACTAATTGGACTAACTTTCAGTATGTTTGCTCAGCATAAAAATTCTTAACTGTTTTCTCTCTCTCCCTTTTTTTATTTTTGAGACAGAGTCTCCCTCTTTTGCCCGGGCTACAGTGCTGTGGCATCAGCCTAACTCACAGCAACCTCAAACTCCTGGGCTCAAGCAGTTCTTCTTCCTCAGCCTCCCAAGTAGCTGGGACTGCAGGCATGTGCCACCATGCCCAGCTAATTTTTTCTATATATTTTTAGTTGTCCAGCTAATTTCTTTCTATTTTTATTAGAGACAGGGTCTCACTCTTGCTCAGGCTGGTCTTGAACTCCTGACCTTGAGCGATCCTCCCGCCTTGGCCTCTCAGAGTGCTAGGATTACAGGCGTGAGCCACCACACCTGGCCTACATTAATTATTTGATATTAGACTATTTTTCATTTCAGAACTTAAGTCTAATAAATGATGTATTAAATAAATGATTCCTTGATTACGATAAGGAAGTGTATTAATGCTATAGTACACAAAATTACCATAATGTTTTGGCTACTTGCTGAAAATAAAAAAGGTCAAGTTTATGAATACTAGCCAAAAGCTGATAATTCCATCTCCAAAACACAGTAAGCAAAATTATGAAATACTCAGGTTACTGTAGCCATAAACATACCTTCATTTTAGACAGGAATCTGTCCAGTAAATTCACAGCTAGAGAAAATGTCTCCGTGTCAAAGCCAAAGAACTGAGTTAGACTAAGAAGATCTTTTACTTCAAAGTCCCTTAGTCTGGCAGTCATTCTGAGGCCATTATCGTGGGCAGACTCAATTACTCTCAAGCCGCAGACCTTTGGCTGACATCTAGACTCCTGTTCCAACAGGGCATTCAGCTGGTGTAGCAGATTCTCAGAGTCAGTTGTTGTCAGTACCTCTATCATCTATATATAGAACAAAGCCCAGAAAAGAGCGTAAGAGTAGTCCTTCCTACTTTCCTTAGCCATCTTTTATTGGGTCAAGAAGTGCTTTATAATACAAGTCTCCCTCCTCCAGGGTGGCTAGTGAATTTAAGTCATTGCAAAGTGCTGTTATTTCTTTCCCTTCTACAAGTTGGTCACATCCTAAATTGTGAGTTCCTAGAGAATAGGAACCATACCTTAAAAAAAAAGCAAATCTTCGAGACATACTTAAGTTATTCACTGTTAATAAGTAACCACGAATAGACATTGTAAGACAGGATACCAAAACTTTGCAATCAGATGGGAATATGTATTCTGCCATATATTAACAATGTGAACTATTGAGGTCACTTAATTTTACTTAGTTCTTCATCTTTAAAGAGGGGATAAGGTAATTACCTACCTCGTAGATGTGTGTGGGTTAAATGAAATCACACAAAGAACTTAGCAGATATAGTAGATACTTAGTAAACATTAACAATAATAATGAGCTTATTTCTACATCTGTAAAAATCTTCTCTTTAAATGGCTGTGAAGATTAAACAAGATTTAAGGAATGTAGCACAGTGCTCAATAATAGTTAACTTTTATTGGTGTTAGAAAGGGAAACTTAAAGCGTGCCCTGGAGCACTAGTGGGGCGGCGCGGGGGGTCCTAACCTAGTCTGCAAGATAAACCTGGGAATTTCATTAATTTAAGTGTGGAAAGAACATCCATGTGCCGGACACAAGCTAAGCCCTGGGTACACGTACGGTCCCTCTCCACACCAATTTAAAGACAAGGCAGGGATCTTGAGAGCTGGCCATGTGAGGAAACACTAACTTCAGGGGTCCAATTCTTTCGCCCCTGCCTAGTCCCCGAGGCTGGGCGGGCCAGACTCTAAGACACCTCAGGAGGACGGGTTCGGCTCCGCCCCTCCGGGCTCAGACTAGCCTGGGCTTGTGCTCACAGCAGCGGGAGAGTTAATCGAGAAAAAGGGCGCGGGCCAGGCCTACCCCTCGCCCCGCGCCCCCGGCCCTGCTCCCCACCCGCACCCGGACGCCAACCCCGCAGTCCCAGCTCACCTTGATAGCGACTGCGGCTCCTCCGCGGTAACCACCCTCCCCGGGCCTGCTCTCACCTCACCCCACGATACCAGAATCGAGAGGCCTACGAGGCGAAGGGACTCGCAGGCAAGAGGAGAGAGGCCCGGGGAGGAGGAGACGTCCTGGGTGGAGATCTCCGCAGCACCGCGGAGACCACCCTGCCTTCCTCAGCGTTACCTCGGAGCCTAAGGGACCGCTCTTGGCCTCCAGAGTAATATATTGGGGGCGGGGCTTTCCCGCGAAGGGGGCATTTTCACCGCCGATTGGTGTAGTTCTTTTGATGGACGGTGGCTGCGGTCCATAAAGGGCTGGTCCGCAGGTAAAAAGCCTGGCCAATCAGCCCACACTTCCTATTATCCGGAGTCAAATTCTCCGCCCCCTTGAGATCACGCCTCTATCTCTAAGCGTCTCTTATTGGAGAATTTCCCAAAGAGTCTTCATTCAACAGGGGGCAGAACTAAATATTCTACGCACCAACCCCAGCCAGGGTCGGGTCAATTTGCTGCCAGCCAGATTGGCCGGGATATCATTCCAGAATGTACTGGGAGTTTTTGTTCCGTGCGGTTTAGTAGTTGTGCAGTGGTTCTGCCTCCTCTTTCTAAAAATACAGTGACTAGTTAAAAAAAAAAAAAAAAAAGTCAAGCTTTGACTTTTCATTACAGATAACGAGGTGGTGGATTTTCTATGGTGTGGTTTATTAAATTCGAGTGCTCTCCTGTGAGCTTTGGAAATCAATTAATCCTTGCCTTATTTTGTTTTTGTATAGTTTATCAAATAATGGAGTTGGACTATGTAATATCTTGGTCCTGTACTGATTTTCTGAATTTGCTTTATCAAGCAAATTTAAAGAGAAAGGCTGGTACGGTTTTCAATGGCTTAAAATGAAAGGTGTATAGCAGATTGTTAAGAAAAATACATAGGGAAAAATACTTGTAGTAAGTATGGACCTGAGACTACAGACCCGGAAGCAATAGTACTATTTTTATTAACTGTGATGAACTTAATCTCTATGAGTCTCTCCTGTGACAGACTAGTGGGAAAATAATTAGCCTGAGCTCTTCTTACACTCCCTCTTTCTCTCTCTCCCAAATTGTCACAAGTGAGGATTTATTAGTAAAAAGGCCTGAGAAAGAGTTCTCAGCTCTTATGAATCCACAGGAGTTGGATGTCTCGGTTCTCACGATCTTTTCCTTTTCAGTGTCTCTGAGCTTTGAAACAGTGTAAATCTGAAAAGTCTGCTGACCTCTTTTGTTTGCCCTGCCACGTACTTACCTGAGGCAATGTCACAGAACAAAGCCTTGGAATGGGGGCAAAGACGTAGATAAAAAGGGGAAGGAAAATCAAGGTAGCAATCGTTAATACTTCAAAATAATACCTCGGACACATAATCAGGTCAATTTGAGAACCTGGGGCTCAAATGGAACTCGGGACTGAAAAATGTCCACTAGTGTGCCAATTCCTGTCTTGCTATCAGACAGTCATCGAAACCACCCATGTGACGGAAGGACGTGAACTAATCTTGACAGCGGAACACTCATCACGTCTTGGGGGTCCCGAGGCCCAGGACCTGCCGCTCACAAGAACTGGAGACAACACAGGCCTTCCCGCTGTCCCCTGCGTAGAAGACTAAGGCTCCAACTGCAAACGGGTTTATTTTAGGTATCCAACAAGGTAGGGTACGAAGTGCTCAAGTGTCCCGAGTCTCACCAGCGTCACTGCGGGTCCCGCTGGCACGGGAGGCGCAGCAGGCTTTCTTCTGTCTGCCGACGGAAGGTCTTCGCTTGGGCTGGTGGACACGGCGTGAGCGTGGACTCACGGGGCACGTGGCGCGCTGTCCTTGGGCAGGGCTGTGCTCCCAACTGCCCCCTCACAGGCGCTGTCCTCGCTGAAGTACCACTGGCTGGGGGTCGCCAGGCCCTGGGCCTCTTCCCAGACGGCCTCTTTACTGGCCTCTGCAGAGAGTTCCAGCACATGGGCAAAGCTCCTGCAGAGGCGAGAGGAGCGGAGGCCTCTCTGCGGCTGAGGCCAGGTCAGAGCAGGGCCCCTTAGTGGCCAACGAGAGGCTGCGGCGTGGGGAGGAGGTGGCTTTCCACGTCGCCTGCGTGCTCGGTGGAAGTGCGTGGGTGAGCAGGATTGGTCTGAGAAGACTCAATAGGAAACTCCCAAGACGGTACCAGGCAGGCATGAAGGACTCACCGGGTCAAGAAATACTCAGAACTCACCAGCACCACGGTTGGTGCTACGGTTTGAACGTTTGTCCCCCCCAAAACTCATGAGGACACGCAATCCCCAACGTGGCAGCACTGAGAGGTGACTGGGTCACGAGGGCTCTGCTACTCGTGGATTAATGGGTTATCACGGGAGGGGGACTGGTGGCTTTATAAGAAGAGAGACCTGAGCCAGCCCACTCAGCCCCGTCGTCACGTGATGTCCTGCATCACCACCGACTTGCAGAGTCCCCACCAGCAAGAAGGCCCTCACCAGATGTGACCCGTCGACGGGGAACTTCTCAGTCTCCAGAACCCTTGTCTTTATCAATGACCCAGCCTCAGTTACTGTTAGGATGGTAGTAGAGACGTTCAATCACTCACCTATGACCTGTGAGCACTTTCAGCAACTGGCTCAAAACTTTCATTCCTCCTGCCCCAACTACACCCCACTTTAGCAGGAAGCAGCCAGATCAGTTGATATCCCAATTCCTTAAGATTGAGCAATGAAGAAAAGGTAGGAATTTGTAACTGGCTCCCCATAATTTTTGACTTAAACAGGAGATGTCACTAATACATAATAATCCAATAATATTTGTAGACTTCTTGACAGTAACCTGTAGCATTTCTTCAAACTACCTGATTCCTCAGGGTAGTAGGTGATCCCTTTTGAGGAAATTGATGGGAGAAGTGAGAATTTATGAGATTCAAATGTATTGGAGAATGTCTGAAATATTTTTGAAGCATACCAAGATATAGTAGTACACCAAATAAATGAGAAAGTCTTGGGGCAATTTGTGATGCTGTAACTGAAAGTGGACGATATCCTAGCTGTGTGCTGTGGCATGCAGCCATGTGAAGGATGAGATTTGGAGTCATTTGGGACTGGAGTCCTGGTCATCAGATACAGTGAAAAAATGGAGTTACATGATAATCTGGTTGCTTCCATGTGTATGTTGAAATGTGGGTGAAACATCTGTGAAACCAAGGTGTGAGTGGTGGAGATTCTCCTCTGGTAGGAGCACCCAGGCATGAAGTGTGCCCATGTGAACATGTAGTGATGAAAAGGTGGGTCTCTGAGGGTTCATGTAAGAGGGAACACATCCAGGTAATATGTCCACCTGGTATCTATTCCTTAACAAGAGGGTTTGAAATGCAAAGGCTACAGAGCTAAGTATATATATTTTAGTTCTGCCATTGTCTAGCATGAAATTTTGGTATATTAAGAAAAACTTTCTGGACAAAATCAATTTTAGCTATTTATATAAAATATAGCATTTTTAAAGGAAAACTATATAAGCAGCAGAAGTTAGACAAATATTCTGACAGGGTGAAGAAGTTCATATTGAGTCATAAAGCAATCTAAAAGTTAAAGTTCATACTTCATAAAACTAATATGAAACCCCTTTAGCTAATATAAGATCATATCACCAAAAAAGATGTGATGAAAAGCATCAATTTACAAACATCAGGGTCAATATTATAAAAGAAGATGAATCCTTCTGTATACTGTTCTTTACATTGTCCAGTTCAAATCATTGATTTTATACCTAACTGAAGATTTCTGTTGATATTTTTCACTATACCCCAAGAATTATAAGGTAATCTTCTTATTCACTTAATATTTCTGACTTGAGTTGACTGTTACTATTATAGAAAAACACCCTTTAAAAAAAAAGAGCTAATTACTGTACTTTTTCAAGTCATCAAACATTTACATTCACTTTTTCCTTTATTAAAAATTCTACCACATCCACATTTCTTCCACTCAGAGCAAGCAAAAGTGGTGTGACTTGATCCTGTAACACAGCAAAAACAATAATTGACAAAATTAAATATTTCTCAACTGAAGTGAAAACCTTATATAAGATCCTAAAAATGTACATATAATATAGAAAGTGAATAACAAGTAGCCCCTTTCTTCTCAACCTTCTGTGCTTTCCCATGTGCTGCTCCTTCTCTTGGAAACACACCTCCTCTACCTCACCACGTTAACTCTGGTCATCTCCAAAACTCTGTTTACACATTTGCTGCTTCCAAGAATCTTTGCTTCTGTCACAGCATTTCTCATGGTATATTGTAATGATTTTATTGTTTCTCATCTAAAAAGAGCTTCTTGTGGGCAGGGGCTGGATCTATTATCTCTACAGCCCCAGACCTTAAGATACAGTAGTAAACACTTGCAGGATTTTTATTGAGTTAATGATCTAAATTATTACCTCTAGAGCAGTGTTTCCTAAACTATATTCCAAAGAATATTTGCCTTACAAGAAGTAATGTACCCCAACAGAAAGTTTACATGATCATCTATTTGTGAGAAATATTACAAAATTTTGCACCATATGGCCAATATGAAAGCAATTTTTTGAATTTGCCTAATCTCTCTTTGACAATACATTTTTTAGTGTGGCAAACATTAACATTTGAGAAATTAGAGATTCAGAGATACAGGTTCGAAAGCTTTTCAACAAAGGTGGAGAATGTCTCCAGGTGATGCCAACTCACTTGACTCTCTCCTATCAAGGTTACAAGATCCCAGATGTCAATGTCTGCCACTCCTGCTCAAGTAGGTCATTAAGGAAATGGGCTCTGAATTAAAAGAGACAGGATTCAAATGAACTTCGATTGCGTATTATTAAATGGTCCGTGGGATTTCTCCTATTACAAGATCACAGATTTTTATCTCAGCTGCTAAAAAACTCAGTATGAAATTTTATTCTCAATGATAATGGCAATCCTGGGACCCTAAGGCATATGTATATGTACATTTTTGATCCATTTTTATTCGTTTTCCCTTTTAATTGTTGCTTAAAACTGTTTTTATTTTAGGCAAAATATGAATCAGAAATAGAAATATAGTGGTTTCTTAATACAAGTTCTACCTCTGACCTATATGAATTATTTCTAGCGTAAGTAAAGCCACTAAATCACCTGCATTTTTAAGGGACGATGCTGAGAAGAAACATATAACGTCATCTGCAATGTGCATAACCAATCCAACCATAACCATGATTAACCTAAAAAGGCTTATAGGCATTCTAATAGGAAGATGCTTATTTATGGTATATATTACGAAAAAAGAGTTTTTAAAAAGCCACCTTTTGAATTCTAAGATTTAACCCCATTACCAAGGGATTAATATAAAATATAGGCTATACACTGTAAATAAAGATAAACTGTCTAGAAAACCTTGAAACCTTTACCAACATATATATAAAACAAGAATCATAAACTCAAATACTAACAGAAGCAAGGTAGGTGACCTAAGTACAGGACCCAGGTGGGCACAGTACCAAACTGGACAGTCTATGCCTCCTATAAAGGGGCAACCTCTGCACAGCATACCAAACAGCAAGATGGGCTCAAGGGACACCTAGACATTTCTGAAGAGACACCTGACACCAGATTTGATTCTTCAAGAGAAGCCTGAAATCCAGATTTCTGCATGTCTCCTAAAGTTTACATGTTGACTCAATTTATTGAAGCATGCTAAACCTCACTTAGAATACACACCTTGTGCTTTTTATTTGCTATACATGTGTTTCCAAATGGTTGTGAATAAAGCAAGTGTTTTCATGTAAAATATTTCCTTTCTTTCATATCCTATATTTTAACAAAATAATCAGGCCCCAGCATGGAATAAAAATTGCTACCAAGACTTACAATACCCACTTCAAAAATTTTTCCAGCATTTATTCACTTACAGACTATTTATATTGAATTCTCCCAGATTGTTAACCAAACGGATAACTAGTTCATAGGAACTGCTTAAAATGAATTATTAAAAGAATACCCCTAATTCCACTCCCCAACTACTTTTCAAGCATATTGTACTGTAAATGTTTTGTAGTTTTCCCCCAATAAAATTTTAGGAAGAAAAAAAGAAAAAGAATTCCTATTTGTATTCTTACTAACTTCACGGGTTTCTGCATTTAAAACTGCCATCCTGGCTGGGTGCGGTGGCTCACGCCTGTAATCCTAGCACTCTGGGAGGCTGAGGTGGGTGGATCACTCAAGGTCAAGAGTTCGAAACCAGCCTGAGCAAGAGTGAGACCCCATCTCTACTAAAAATAGAAAGAAATGAATTGGCCAACTAAAAATATATAGAAAAAATTAGCCGGGCATGGTGGCGCATGCCTGTAGTCCCAGCTACTCAGGAGGCTGAGGCAGAAGGATCACCTGAGCCCAGGGGTTTGAGGTTGCTGTGAGCTAGGCTGACGCCACGGCACTCTAGCCCGGGCAACAGAGTGAGACTCTTGTCTCAAAAAAAAAAAAAAAAAAAACTGCCATCCTGACTATGCTGAAGCTCTATGATCTTAACAGACACACTGAGATAGTTCATAATACAGCTTCAACTGAAAAAAAGGTTTAGGACTTGCTACTATTCTAATTGAGAAACCCTACTTGTAATAAACATGTGTTGACCTGATCACCTGAATGATAACAAAGAGACACGAACTTCTCAAAGGGTCAGCCTCTACGTATTCAAAGACTACCCATAGGTAAATTTTAAAGACCCACTCAACGGCAGTGAATGGTTGAAAGGGAAAAGATGTTATTCTGTAAACTGATGGATATAGCCAATGATACTCCTTTTAACTTCTCAAACACACAAGATGGAGAAAGACAGACAAAAGTCAGGCTAGTACTGTTGGAAAGCAGAGATTTGAAGGAAGTAGCACCTATCAAACTCCAACTCTTCCAGAAATTTCTTTGTTGTTGTTGTTAGAGACAGGGTCTTGCTATGTTGCCCAGGCTGGACTCAGGAACTCCTGGGCTCAAGTCATCTTCCCACCTCAGCCTCCCAGTTAGCTTGTACTGTAAGCACATGCCACTGTGCCTGGTTTCGAGGAAATATTTTTAAATACACATGTCCAGACCTTTATTACATTTACTAAATCGAAATCTTCAGGCAAAGCCTAGGCTTATAAATTATTCTTTTTAGTTTCCCCAGGTCGCCATGTTGCACAATTCTAGCTGAGAACTAATGCAGTAGACGGTCGCTTTGGTCTCATCTCTCACCCACATGGCCAATTCCTGTTATCATTCGGGAATTTGGCCCAAAACAGGAAAGAGTAAGAGGTAGAGTCATTTACTGAAAATTCCATTTAATGTTCCTGGGTAGAGGGAGAACAGGGACTAGTAAACTCAAAATACAACTTGATTTTGCTACTTCTCCAACCTTCCCATCAGGACATTATAGCTTTTGAGAGCAGAGTTTAGACCCTTATCTAAGTGGCTGTTTCCGCCACAACACGATAATCAGTCAGTGAATTATCTGTTCTTCCCTCTTCTTGCCCACTTCATTACCACCTGCTCACCACCAATCTGCTCTCCTCAGAGTCCTCCTACAACTGATGCCTGGGCAGGGTGACCACTCACTAACCCACTCTCCACCTGAGAATTATCATCGCCACAAGTGAAGAGCTCCTGGTCTAAACATAAAAACTTTGGGGAGAAACATGCAAAAAACTTCTTCTTGGTATTTTCCCTGACTTACATAATTTTCAGATTGGCCTGCGTGTTTCTGGTAGTTCTTCTTTTCCCTTTCCAGTTTTCCCTTTAGCCTTGCCGCTTGGGAGATAAATCATGTTCATAGAAATTACTTTTTTAGGGACTTCTCACCAATAACAAGATTTCCATTTCTGTGAAATGCATTTTTTTTGTTCTAGTTTTACGATAGAGCCCATTTCCAGAGTAAATTTGCTATGCCATGTTGTTTTACACTAATTGGAATACAAAAAAAAAAAAAAATTGGGTAGGAAAAGAATTTGAAAAAAAATTTTTACCTTTAGTGTTATCACAAATATTTACCATAAATGAAGCTATACCCCCTAATGTTTCTTTAAAAGTATCAATATTTCAAGTAAAACCTTAGATAATTAAGCTATTTCAAAATATTTTCACTCAGGGAATGCTTGAACTTCCAAATACGGAAAATTGGCCCTTACATATGTCAATGTTAAAACAAAGGCATTTCTAATATCTTGAAAATAAAGTTGGTGGATCTATACTTTATTTGCTGTCTCCATAGTGGCACCATGAGAAAGTAGTTTTGCTGCTGTTGATAAATCACCATTAAATGCAGCATAGTGGAGGGCAGTGTTGCCGTAGGCA
>CAUYRT010035278.1:0-11357 GCA_963574885.1 Lepilemur ruficaudatus | reverse complement strand
CATCATGAAAACCAGAGGAAGACGTTTGCTAAGCTGCTTTCTTACCTTAAAGATTTAGAATTGCAATGTTTTCAAGATGTGTTTTTTATATCTCTAGTAACTCTAAATATTGCACTTAGTCATTGATATAACAAGATATCTGAATAACCATAATTGGTTTTATACATGGAAATGAATACTTGCTTTAATGACATTTGTAGAAGTATACATATTTGGGTTCAAATTATATGTAGATTGAGCAAAATAATATTACAGTCTTCACTGAATACACATTTCGAAGCTTGTAATTCATAATTACCTTCTAAGAATATGAAGACACATTTTAGATTGGAAATACTAAATTCTTAAGACTAATAGGTATAAAAGTAAAAAAATAAATAAAAATCAAGATTTAATCTTATCCAAGTCTTTCATTTAACTGTTGCTTAATTTTTGGAACAGCTGTTTATAAGGAATAGAAATGTTCTTAATTTCAACATATATATTAGACAAGGATAAGACTACATGAATAAATATAGCTGAGGACAGCAACATCTAAAGTATATCACACAATTAAATTATTTCATAAATAATAATAAATCTGCATTTCTTGGAACTTCCTTCTACCTTGAAGCTTCTCTCTTCATTTTTTTAACTAGAATGTGCACGATATTATAACACTTCATTCAGTGCAAAAAGGTAACACTGCATCAAAGAATCACGCAGCATTTAAAGAGATACCTCACTTAGTGGAGGGGCATTAAAATCTAAAACTCAATGTAAAATAACCTTTTAAGAGGTATGTCAAGATTAGTAGGCAATTGTGGCGGGTGCATCCTGAAAGGTATTTCTAAATACTGATATTGTTCAGGAGTGACAGAAGCTAGAGGTTGGACTAGCTGATAGAAGTTTTGTATAAGCCTGAACAATACAGATTGAAAGGCTGAGAATATTCTTAAATTGGCACTAAACCACCAATAAAAGGAAGATAGCCATTTCCCCTGATTCAAGAAAATAATATCATTAGATTTTAAAACGATTAGAAGATAGCAGTAGAAAATGGACTTAGGTTTTTCTTTAGACATAATTGGCTAAGAGTTTCAATAATTCACTACCAAGACAGTTTTGTTCCTTAATATCAGATGTAGATTTCCTTGATTTAATTTATTATATATTTAATACTTTCATATTAAGTTGTCTTTTTTAAAAAACTTGAGGTTTAGTGCAGTTATTGTAGAGTTCTAAAAAATATTTCTGGCTGGATACAGTGGCTCACACCTGTAATCCTACCACTCCGGGAGGCTGAGACAGGAGGATTGCTTGAGCTCAGGAGTTCAAGAGCAGCCTGAGCAAGAGTGAGACCCCTGTCTCTACTCAAAGTAGAAAAATTTGCTGGGCATCATGGTGTGCATTTATAGTCTTAGCTACTTGGGAGGTTGAGTAGAAGTATCCCTTGAGCCTAGGAGTTTGAGGTTGCAGTGAGCTATAATTAAGCCACCACACTCTACCTGGGGTGACAGAGTGAGACTGTCTCAAAAAGAAAAAAAAAAAAATCTTATCCAAGTGCTAGAATATTTTCTATATTAAGTGGAATTATTAATATACAAATATCATTCTTAGCTTCTTTGGCCTTGCAATTTAAGAAGACAATTTTAAGAAAGTGAACAAATACCGTTTTAAAATGGCATTTTTCAGTAAAGGAAGAAAGTATGTTACCATGACAAAGACAGAAAATTACAGATGGACAGACAACCTTACAAAGAAACATAAGGAAACATTTCACTCCGACAGAACTTGAGAAGAACAAAACAGGTGAAATCTTGGGAAGAGTGTTTTCAGCAGAAGAAAACAGAATGTGAAAGAAACAGAATGACGTCAAGCATTAGAGTGAATAAGACAGAATGAGAATGTCAAGGGAAAATGTGGAAGGCAGAAGGAAATTGAGATTGGAAGTTATAGAGAATACAGGTTCATTTTGAAAGCAGCAATAAAGGCCTGGAAGTTCAAACATGAAGGTGTGTACAGAATTATAGCAAAAATAATTAAGGAAATAATAATAAATAACAATAATGTAAAGAACTAATTAGGCTACTAACAACCTGCAAGACCCCTGCAATTCAAGGGACAATGGGAAAGCAAATGTTCTGTAAGTTATCTGGAAATTAGAGGACAAAATAATTGCTTGTTCTGCAGATGCAGAAACATTTTTGTAAATGATGACAGCTGTTTTGCCAACTTCTCTTTATTTTCAAAACTTTTCAGTGAGTACACTATACTTCCATCATTTGTTTAGTCTGATTTCCAACTCATATATTTGTTAATCTTTTTCTATTTATTTTTAACAAGTGACAGATATTCATATTGCAAAAATTTCACAGAATAATTTTTCCAATTGAAATGATAGATTTATGTAGATATATACAAACTCTTCTTTCACATACCTGGAGATTATTATCATGCACTGTCCAATAGGGGAAAACATACTTGCAAAAACATTGCATCTATGAATCTCACTAGACTGTATGGGAAACATTTATATTGAAAAATAAAAAGTTTTAATTCTATGAGAAAAACATTTGAGTAAGAAAATAAGGACAATATAGTGGTGCTTCCTTTCCATTTTAGGAAAAATGATTTGTAATGAACATTTTCTTTCTCATGTATTTCCTACAATTGAGTAAAATAATAGGGTTAAGCAACTTTACTGGGTGTGCATTTTTCCATCTGGGTCTGATTTTTCATTTCAGTTGTCAACACACACTAGTAATTACTTTCACCATTCAAAGAAATGGATGATCTGCCATAGTATTTTCTGCAGTTTCATCTCTTGTTTTCAGTATCATTCCAATCCTGCATCTATCTAATTTTGATCTCTGTTCTATTTATTTATTTTCCTTATTCATAACACTTTGCTCTATGCTGAGCTCCTAATTATCTCTCTGTCATCCTCAAAGTGTTATCCCCATATTCTCCAAGATGCCCAAAAGAATGTAGCATATTCTACTATATTAATGGGCCAACATAATCGACTTGTTTGGTGGTTAATTCATTTACAAATGAAATGTCATTTTTCATTCTTCAACCAATCTCATATAAATACATTCTGATTTTTATAATGAAAGAATTCCAGAAAAATAAATGTAATGTTTTTGCTGGAAAAGATGAATTTTACTACCTTCCAATCAACTTAAATTTTATCTTTGAAAAACTTCTGATTTATAATGCACAAAAAGAATATTCTTAATTGTCTGTATGACATTTGATTGCTGGATTTCATCTCCATAATTCTAAACCTTTATTTTTGAGACATGTGAACTGCTTAATAAGTTCCAATGCATTAAATAATAGAAAAGAACTACATCCAGTTTCTAGTAGTGTTTTTAATAAAACTATAAAATCAAAAGAATACCATGCACCACTGCATAACTTAGAGTAAGAAAAGTAGGTAAATTTTTCAGTAATGGCCTAAAATATACTTCTATTTAACAATTAGAGATAACCAATACACCATTAATATTATTAATGAAAATATTTGCATATCACAATGTGTATGATAGTTTTATTCATAATGCCTTTCAAATGGTTTCATTAATTTATGTTTTACTTAACATACAAAAGCGCTACAAAACCATATTATTTTGTTTAATTTTTGTCAGTAAACTTTATTATATTACATATCATCTTACCCAGATCATACTATTTTAATATGCAGTTTCCATATTTATACCTCACTATATGTGGTCTAATATAAATTACACTTAGCTTCTTTGAATAAAATATATTAATCCCCCAAAACTAAATATATAAAGTAATTCTTGCAGCCAATTAAGCCAACTGTGCTGCTTTCATCTTGAGCACCTGGTGTGCAATGGCTGCAAACAGCAGCCTCCTCGGTAGTGTGCGCAGCCTTTTGTTTATATGGATTGTCCGAAGAGATCTTAAAGACAGCCTTTCAAAATGGATGGTCATGTCTCTGACCCCGTGCTGTTCTCAGTCTAGCCTCCAGACATGTACACGGGGTGCCTTTGGAAAGCCCGAGAGCAAAGTGGCCAGAATTGGCCGAGTCATCATGTCCATCTGCACCAAGGAGGATGTGCAAAACAAGGAGCATGTGATTAAGGCCCTATGCAGGTTCAAGTTTCCTGGACGCCAGAAGATTCACATCTCAAAGGAGAGGGGCTTTACCAAGCTTAATGCAGAGCAATTTGAAGACATAGTGGCTGAGAAGCGGCTTATTCCAGAAGGCTGTGGAATCAATTATGTCCATAATGGACCCCTGGACAAATGGTGATCCCTGCACAAGTGGTGATCCCTGCACTAGAGAGAGCTTCTGCTGTGCTACCTGCTCCTAATTCACGTCCATCAATAAATCTTATTTCCTGCCCACCAAATAAATACTTCACTAATATGGAGAGAATTTTTTTTTTTTATTTTAAAACACATAACTTTAAACTATCTTGAAGTTGAACTACTGTGGATATATTTCATCAGTTATTATCATTTTCCTTTCAGGTTAATATCAAGTCAACAAAAATTTGAAGTACTCTTGACCCTTTTCCCAATGTGTAAATTAGTAATGTAATGGCAATATTCAGACAGGCAAATGTAGAGTTAGTTTTCTTTGATGAAAGCGACAGGAGGTAAGGCTTCCCTACTGAGAATCATCTTAGTTTGTGAAATAGTAATTGGGAATGGCTATATCTGCAAAATATATTAAAAGAAAGAAAATGTGGAAAATATAATCTATACAACTTTATGTATAGTCATTTTGTGTGTCTTTTTTATTATACAATTTTAAATACATATAGAAAGGATAAAGGATTCCAACAAACTTCCAACAAAACCTAATTATTTTGTCTATAATATTCTGACAGATTTTCAGTTTGTTTGCCAAGTTTAATTGAAATAAAGAAGACAGTATTCTGTATAAAAATAGAATTATTTCAAAAAGAAATTCTCCCTCCCCCTTTGGAAATCTAAATGCCTAAATGGTAGTCCAATAGAAAACATAAACATTCATAAATATTAAATATCCATTCAACATTTTAAGGTATTATTTTGTGATTGTTTAAACCTCTCCTACCTCTTCTTTCATTTTTGTCTTTTTTTATCTTTAGCATAAATTGAACTGTTTTGTAGACATCTATGGTTGTATTGAACATAGCGTTTTCCAACAACATCAAATATGCTTTATCCCATAAACCAGTTGCAAATATTTATTGCCAGGAAAGCTGATGTTTCCATTTCCTGTATGCTGAAGATATTGGAACCAATACAAATCAAAACTTGCTGAAATTTATAATATCTGAAAATGTCTCTAACAAAACTATAATTTTTTAACAGTGATTCTATTGCAAATTTATATAAAAATTCTCTACCTTGTATGTACTGGTTTAATATTCAAAGTACACTAAGAAAATATTTTTAAAACATGGGATAGGTTAAATTTAAATATCAAAATTTATCAAAAGAGAGCTGAGAGCTACTATTAAAAATCTGAGAATCTAAAATGAATATTTTTTGAATGATAGAGATCATATGTCAGCATTACTACATTGGCCTTTATTACAGAGCAAGTAATTTAATCTCCATAAACCCTCATCATTTCATTATAGAAAGCAGCTTGGAAAAAATAGACAATCACTTTCAGAAAAAAGTTATAATATTCATGGTTTAGCTAACAGGTTACTAACAATAAATTTGTGGATTGAAATAATCTGTTTTACTAAACAACATACAAAGTTCAGAATAAATGCTGATTAAATAGCAAATCAAGAAAAATATTCATTTAGCAGTTCAGTGGTTATTATGCTAATTAGATCATCTGTTTTAAATGTATCCATATGGACCTTTTTCTGTAAATGTTTTTTTTTAATTCCATATTGTGTGACAATCTTTTTATAGATCCACATAGAAATTAACTTAGAAATTGGTTATTTAAAGATGATAGTACATGGTTTTAAATTGTGATTTTTAAAAGGCAAGCAATAAAATATTTTATACATATTTTTAAAATTTAGAATTTAATGTATATGAGAAATAGTTACACAATTCACATGAATTTGAGATATTTTCATATTGATTGGACAGTTTTTTTTTAATACCCTATTTTGCTTTGCCCTACTATCATGTGGCACTAAAGGAAATATAATGTGATTATAAGAAAATGATAATAGTTAGACAACTGTGCTCTGCATAAATTCCATCATTAAGGTTCAAATCTATATGTAAATATGAATACTTAATACATTATATATAACATATATACAACTATATAAAAATTATGTTGAATTAATTGGCCAAGAAATTTCCAAAATAAAATATATTTTTGTTCTTTTTCACTTCTAAATACCTATAACTCAAGGGAAAATATTCTTATGCACATGTAAATATTCTCAGCATGAAACTAGCTAAAATTCTTTTACTTAATTTACTTAGCTAAAAGTAAGCAAAATAAAAAAAGAAAACATATCAAAATGTGCAAATTTCTATGTTTAGAGAAAAACTTATTCTAGTAAAAGTTTGTATTAGAAAAAGAAAAAGATCTTGAAATTATGATGAAGGCTTCCAACCTATTACTAAAAAAATAAAATACAAATTAGTTCCAAAACAAGCAGAAAAGAGAAAATAGTAAGGGTTAGTGCAGAAATCAATGACATTAAACAGAGAAAAGTGATATAATTAAATAAATATACCAATTTAATATATAAAATAAATTATACTTTTATTGACAAGATCAATAAAATTGTTAAAGCTATAGTCAGATGAAGGGAAAGAAAGAAAACAGAAAATACACAAAATACAAATCTCAAGAATTAGAGAGGGTGGAATTTCCATAGACCCTACAAAGGTTTAAAGGACACAAAATGAATATTATGATGAAATTTATAAATATAAATTAGTTGATTTAACTTAAATGGACCAATTCCTTGATATATACAAAGTACTAAAGCAAACTCAAGAAGAAACAGATAACACGAACAGCCCTATATCTATTAAAGAAATTTAGTAATACACCCCTAGATGGATTCGCTGAAAAATTTTACCAAATATTTAAGAAAATATATTTCATATTTTACACAAAAATCTTCAAGAAAGTGAAAAAGAGGGAATACTTCCCAACATGTTTTATAAGTCCACCATTACCTCAATACAAAAAAAAAATGACATTTTGAGAAAAGAATCAAAGAATCCTGCATACAAATATGGATTTAGGGAATGGATTTAAATTTTAAAAGTCAGAAAAATGTTAACCACTTAAATGTAGTCGTGTGTGTGTGTGTGTGTGTGTGTGTGTGTGTGTGTGTGTGTGTGTGAAATAGATTATTATCCATTGGTGTTTATCCCGGGAATGCCAGACAGTTTTCATATTCAGTAAATCAATCAATACAAACTACAGTCAGGTGAGGAGACCAGCAGATTCTTCACAGGAAAGCCACTATAAATTGATGAAAATAACCTTTCATCTCTCTGTAAATTGACCTAAATATTTGACTACCTGAGAAACATTTATGTTTGAAAAAATGGTTGATATTCAGGTAAAAATAGCTGGAAACCTGTGTGTTGACCTTTTGTTCTGATCTTGCTAAACACACCTTAATTTTAGGAGCTGCTGCTTCTCCTTCCACTTGCTCCATTTTTTCTCTTTTCCCTTTGTTTTTCCTTTCCTCTTCCTCTCCCCTTCCTCTTCTCCTCCTTCTGTTTTTCTTCTCCCTCCTAAATGCTGCATAAATTTCTATGTACACAATCATGTAATTTACAAGTAGTTTTAATTGTTTCTTTTCAATCTGCATTCATTTCATTCCTTCTTTTCTGCCATATTTACTGGATAGACGACTCAGTAACATAGTGAAAATGAGTGATAAGAGCAAACATCATCACTTTATTCCAGAGCATACATGAGGAAAGCATTCAGTTTTTCATCATTAAATATGATAGAGTTTTTTTGTATGTTCTTCATCAGGTTGAGGCATTTTCTACTATTCCTAAATTTCTAAATTTTTATCACAAATTAGTGTTCAATATTGTCTAATTTATTTTTTCTGCATTTGTTGACATGATCATGTGTTTTCCCCCTCTAGATGACTAATGTGGTGGAGTATACTGTTTGATTTTTCAAAGAAATATTGAACCGGTCTTGCATTCCTGAAATAAACATAGCATGGGCATGTGTATCATAATTTTTATACAGGGTTGTATTCAAATTATTGAGGATTTTGCTTCAATGATCATGAGGTATATTGGTCAAAAGTCTGATTTTGTTACTTTTATTTTTTTTTATCTTTTCTTTCTTTCTCTCTCTTTCCTCCTTTTTCTTTTCTTTTCTTTTCTTTCCTTTTCTTTTCTTTTCTTTTCTTTTCTTTTCTTTTCTTTTCTTTTCTTTTCTTTTCTTTCTTCTGCCTCTGTCTTGTTTGGTTTAAATGACATTCTTGCTTTAGAAGAATTAGAAGTGTTTTTTCCTCTTCTATTTTCTGGAAAAATTATGTAGAATTGGTGTGTTTTTTCTTATTTTTTGTCCTAGTGTGGACAACCTAACAGTTTGCAGTCTGAAGTATGAATCCTAACTCCATTTAAGCTATTAGTACACAGTGACAACAACATATATGGCGGATTACACATTGGTCCACAAGATGGAAAAAAGCTTCAGGGAGATTGGTGCTGGCCTAGGCATTGTGAGACCAGCTGGATTCATTTCTAATTATGAATGACATTCAGAAGAAGACATTAACTAGAATAAATAGATTAGTGGAGATTCCCTTCAATCAGAGAGGAATGAATGGGATTCAGTCTTGAAAAATGATGAAGTTTTAGTGACATGGGTCTAGCAGACTCAACAAATAATGTTGGATAATGCTAATTCTAGAACTCATTATTGGGAATGGACTTATATCCTGACCCAATGGGATTTCTTTACTTTTTTAATACAGCTGGAAGCCTAAGTAACTATGCAGCAATGGTCCTGCCTCCTAGATGCTGAGGGGCACATCTATGTAGTTTTAGGGACCTCCAAACTTAGGACGTCTCTGGAGGCACTCATAATTTCTATTGATGCACTATTACTGTCATTGACCCAAGAGTATTTATAAAAAACAAAGCACCTTGTAGTACAAATAGTAGATGTGGAATATGTTCTGAATACTTGTGTCCTCTCTAAAAAAAGGAAATGAATCCTGATATATGAGAGGAAATAGTAGAAACCAGTGTCAATTCAAGCCTGTGAACTGAGACAGAGAGATTGACCATGTTCCCAACTGACTTGAAATAATCAAATCATGGTGAATTGTAACAACACCTATCTGTAATAATAGATGGAATATGGACAAGGACCAATTCTTTTGAGAGCTATAATAAATTGCTTTATCACTCTTAATGACCTTTTCTATAATAAAATTGAATTGATCATACCATAATATGACATAACATTAGCATTGTTGGTAAGATTCAATGACCTTACGTAAAGAAGTCATATGGTATTATTGATAGTGATAATCAAATACATTAGGGGATTGACTTAAATTCTCTTCAGGATGTAATACTCATGGAGAATGAATGGCCTGAGAAAACAGGATTTAGCTAATCATCAGCTAATTTCAATTCAAAATAGTTCTACACACATTTATCACAATATACAAATTATAGCATATCAAGGAAAATAATGAATAATTGTATTTGTACAAAATATTAAAATGTATGTAGTGGATTTTTAGGATGTATTATTTGTTTCTTTAAATCTATCTTTACCCTACACTGGCTCCTCCTACAAATGCTAGGCATATCATATTGCTGCTGTTACTGTCATATAAATGCTGTATTCAATGTAGAGGTCAGAAAAATATGATTATTTTGCTATGCGAGGTTAAACTAAGGGCCATAGACATGGACTAGGCAAGGATGTGTTAACTCAGCAGTCCTGGGTTACTCAAACTCTGCACATTCAAAAGAAAGGTTTGTCTTTGGGACTGGCTTTTGAGTAGCTCTGAGGCTAACCTCTGAGTCCTTCTGATATACTAACTGAGAGTGTTTTTGCATACTTGACACCTTGGGCTACACTACATTAATGACGAAAGACTGAATTCATATGACTGAGGCCATGAGCCATGCTGTATCAGTTTGAACCAGGTAGTGTAAGTTTGAGGAGATAAATTTATCCTAAGATATGATTTATGGTGAACGCCTGCTTTTATTCTAGAGGGAGCATGGGGAGGAAGCAGGATTAACTGATCTCTGCCATATGGGCACTGCATGACTATATGACTGACCACCAATAACATCTCAAGGCACCAAGGATTGCATGGGCTGCTCTAATTGCCAAAAATGCACATATCATGCCATACATTGTTCCACATGACCCCTCTGTGATGGGACACCTGTAAGTCTGTGCTTGTGTCTTCTGGACTTTGCTCCATGCATCTTTTCCCTTTGCTGATATTATTATACATCCTTTTGTTGTAATAAACCATTAATATAATTGCTTCTCTGAATCCTGGGAGTCCTTTTAGTAAATCGTCAAAGCTGAAGACTGGTGGGAACACCCAACAAAACATCTTTATCCTACTTATAAACACAAGGAATTTAAAATTTTCTCTGATTAAATTCTTCCTTAATTATATTACTTTGAGGTATTTTGCTTTTATTTTTCATAACCGCACAACTCAATTTTGTGCTGAATTAAACTTTATTTTGTTTTTAAGACTTACTATATATGTTCTTTTTTTTCTCATTATTGCTTCTTTTATCCCGAATCTTTTATCTGTAAACATCTTCCTTTGTTTGAAATTTATCCCTTAAGATATCTTTAGGAGGTGATTTTGTATGACAAATTTTTCATTCTTCTTTGTCTAAAACGTCATTATTTTGACTCATTCTTGAAAGGTGTTTCCACATTTTATAAATCTTTAATATATGGTAGTATGTCTAATCTCTTTGATGATATTTTCAAAAATTTTTTCCACTTTCTATTGCTGTTGATAAAAAGTCAGTGTGCTATAGTTGTCATTTATTTAAAGTTATGTGTCATTTTGTTATGGCAGTTCTGAAAATCTTTCTTCTTTGTTTTATATTCCCTGCTTTCACTATTTTTATATGCATTTTCCCATTAATTTGGTAATAAATTTTGAATATGTACCATGCTATAAGAAATGTTATAGGCACTTCGATTGCATCTTGTTAACAAAACAAAAATATGTTTTGAGATTATATTTTCATATCCAAAAATAAATATGATGTATAATATGTTAGAAGGTGCTAAATTCTGTGGGAATAATAGATCAGGTCAAGAAGAATGAGGATGCTTGAAGGTACAGGTTTTGATAAAAACTGAAGTGTTTCTAGGTATGAATTCATGTTTATGTATCCTCTTTGTGATGTGTTGGTCCTCC
>CAUYRT010035277.1:0-13674 GCA_963574885.1 Lepilemur ruficaudatus | reverse complement strand
TATATTTTTAATTGGCCTATTAATTTCTTTCTATTTATAGTAGAGACGGGGTCTCACTCTTGTTCAGGCTGGTTTCGAACTCCTGACCTTGAGCGATCCGCCTGCCTCGGCCTCCCAGAGTGCTAGGATTACAGGCGTGAGCCACCACGCCCGGCTCAAGCTATACATTTTTGTATAATCAAAAGTGGTTCTGTGTTCTTCTCAGAGCATCATAGTAGGAGGTACATTAATATTTATGTCTCACTACTGGTAAATGTTAACTGAAAGCTTGAATAAGGTGACACTTCCAGGTTTCTCCAGTATAAAGGTACAGTTTTTTTCTCTTGATAAAGTATTTTGTGGGGAGATACTTTGATACTATGGAAATACCCTGTTTTTCATTATGCTTTTACCCACAAATTTTGGCATCCATTGATGGTTCTTTCCTGCAAAACGTATTACTATGCTATTTGCCCCCCAAAAGATTTTCTATTCCTTTCATTCTTTCTACATGTGTTAATTGGAAATACTAATAACTAATAAAAATAACTCTGGATTTTATTTTCCACTCTACTGTGGCTTTGCAATAGCAATTATTAGCATTACTTTGAAAATAATCCTGAGTTTTAGGAATTGTATCCACTCTGCTCTGGGCTAGCTAGTGTTAGCATTACTATAATTTATTTATTATTAAGGCCACTCTGTGGGGAAGTATTAAAGCTATTTACCCTTCTCCCTACCTTGCTTTCCTTCTTCTCTAAAGCTTTTTACTTTTTAAATTACACTTCCCCTTTATTTTCCATTTTTTCCCTCCCTTCCTCATTTCAAGACCCCATGCTGAAGATATTAACCACGACATAAAGGCCTTTTACTATGATACCATTTAAAGAAAATTAAACTAATTAGTAGAAGTGGAAAAATAGTACTTTATTTTGGTTTAATTTCCTGAGCTGAAAAACTGACACATTAGGAATGTGAGCAAAGTCTGCTTGATGTAGTAAGAACTATCAGTGATGTATTAATAGTTCCCTTTGCTATCTACAGACCCTAGAAGGACAGGTTGGGAACAAAACTCAAATAAACCGAGGCAATTGTAGGAAAGGAATTAAATAAACAAGTTCTGAACAGAAAGTAACTGTGCCCTAAAGGGTTTTCTAAAGAGAGAAGAATTTTAACTGGATCTTGAAATAAATGTTTCTGACATTGTTTGAACAAAAGAAAAAGCAGCCCTCTGGCCATAGATCGAATGTTCTGGGGAGACTGGGATGTGTCACTTTGGAATTCCAAAAGGCGGAGCAAAGTGAGGCTAAGAAAGTCATAAAGATGAATGGCTGGGTGATTACTGGGGATCAAAGGAAAGGAATACCTGAAGAACAATTTTAATTAAAAAAATGTAAAAAGAATTTCTTGTAACAGAAATGTTTATATCCCCATATTACGTAATAATAAAAAATATGTAAAAAGACTGTAAATGAAGATTATTTTAGTCTAAAGAAAAGTTAAGAATGTGTATTACATGATAGCATTGCAAGAGGCAAGGCTCATTTTGAGGGAGAAAAGAAAACATTTTTAAACATAACCATTCTGTGCCACCATTATACTATGGACTGATGACAGGAAAATTTATTTTGTAATCTCTCTGATAAAGTTAAATAGCCCAATAAACTGAGTCAACACTAAACCTTGGCCCTATCCTTGACCTTTATATACCTCTTGTCCTTCATCTGCACAATCTAAGTAGCAAACGACTTGCACATTAACTAGGCCATGTCTGTACAATGCTCCAGGCTCTCAAGATAAAGCTTCATTCCAATCCTAGAGACAGTAGCACCCGGGATGTCACCTGCTGTTCAAGTGCCCTTCAGCCAGTGCAGCTCTTAGTGGACCAGCTCTGTCCCATCCTGTGAAAGAAAACAATAAGCACTAGGAGGAAGAAAAGGAGGCTTTGTATCATGCTCTTAAGCCATCGTACATTCCAAATAATTTTTCCAGCACACTTTATCCCACTGCTTAAATATTTCATCATGCACGAATTTAACAATAATTTTCATATTGTTCCCTCTTGAACAGGTGGAGATATCTTATTCAGAGAGCACAGTGCTGTGATCAAGAGAATACTAATAAGCCCAGAGCAAAATCCCTAAAAGACACAGGTTTCTGACCCTGACCACCCAATGTAACAATAGCTAACATTTGTGCAGTCACATTTCTGAGCTCTTTTATTATGTATGCAAATTATCTTATGTACTTATTTTTAAAAACTCCATGAAGTAGTTATAATTGTTCATCAATTTTCATGGAAAATAAAAGTGAAGTGTAAATGTTAAGCAACTTGCTCTAGATCAGGAATGGGGAATCTTTTCATGTTGGAATGCAGCATTAATTTAGCTATAATCAAATAAGGCTGCATTCAAGAAACTTCAATTAGATATACTTAAAAATGTACACTATTTTGTAAAAACCTAACCACTATGTACTTAATTATTTCAAAAAGTAAAAACTATTTGTTAATTTTAAAGTCAACTAACATTTTAATGACTTTGTTGTGTCTGCTTTTTGTTGGAAAGCATTTGAATATTTGATTGTAGCATGGAGGTCCACTGTTTTAGTTGATCCTCTATCTAGATGGGTATCAGTCATTTGTAACTTCAAGGGTGTCTTGTTTGGGGGTAAGTAGGAGAATTCAGATTCACAGCAGTAAGTTGTTGAAAAGCAATAAAGCATTTTTTGGGCATCTTGCCAAAGACCTGGGTATTCTACTGCATTTGTCCATATTTTAATTGGATCTTTCTTAGCATCAAACAATGACTAAAATGTCATCTACTGAGAGCTCAATCAATTCCATCTGTAGTTCTTTAGGTGCCTTGATGACATCAGCTAGATGAGGCTGAAATGCTTATTTGAGTGTGATGTCATGATTCTCAAAGTCAGTGAAGCTTTCATTGTATTTTCCAGTTAATAGGTTTATAACAGTTGTGTATTCTTCAAAGGATTTGCAAATACCTGCTCATCAATGACCTTTGATAACTTGGGAAAATGTTGCTACCAAATATCCTTTTGAAGAAAAATTGTTTTGAAAAAAGATAGTTTTTTTCAAAATGCTTAGATTTTTTGCCAAATATCATATATAGACTTAGTTTTATCTTGCAAAGAAATATTCAAGTCATTTGATTTGACATATCACACAGAAAAGCTGAATTCCTATAGAAATCTTCATTCAATAATTGCACATTGCTGATTCTGTTCCTCATAAAATTTAACTATTTGTTCTTGCAAAGATAAAATTTTGGCTAACAATTGTTCCTACTACAGCCCATGCATTTTAGAAGGATCTTGCAAATCCACACTGAATACTTTATAGTCCATCTTTAGCATGTTACAAAACTGATGATGCTGTGTTGCATTTGCATGAATATAAGTTAACAATACTTATAACTTATTGCAAAGTGTCACTGAAAATAGTAGCTTTAGCACAGAGATTTTGCTGATGCAACATATAATGAAAAGAAAGAAGAGCATCTGGATCTGTTAATACTTTTTTTATCTGTGCAATAAACCCTTCATGTTTTCCTGTCATGGAAGATGCACCATTTGTGCATACACTCACTAAATTTACCAAATGCAGTCTAACTTCACAACATTTATTTTGAAAGCTGTTGAAGATCTCTATCCCCTGTGTTCTGTTCACAAGAGTGCCCAAGGCGAATAACTCTTCATAGCAGAGAAAATCTTCTGTTATGACCAGAACGAAGTATAAGACCTGTGCCCAGTTAGTAGTATCAGTTAACTCATCCAAAGTATTGAATAATATATATTTTCCTTTTGAAGTGTTGCATGAATTTGTTCTCCTTGAAAGTTATGGCTCTCCTTCAAAGAGGAGTTTGATTATAATTTGAAACATTGTTGGTGTCTAAGCATCCTATAACTTTGACAATGCATTTCTCACAATTTCTAGATCACTGAATGGCTCCCTTTTTTTCCTGAGTATATAAGCTACTTTATAAGTTGCCTCAGTGGCATTATGTCCAGGTCTTATTGCTGCTTGAAAGAATTGTCTTTGCTTTTGTTTTTCATCTTTTAATTTCTGCACTGCAGCCTCTCCCTTTAATTTAAAATATTTGTGGTTCTTACGAGTGTTACAATGCTGATGAACATTGAATTTCTTTGATGTTGATATTGCAGTATCACAAAGCAAGCAAATCATGTTATCTTTAGCAAAAACAAGATAATATTGCAATTCCCAATCCTTATTAAAATATGTGTTTTCTTCCTGCAGCGTTCTCTTGGTCTTCTTCAACATGATGGGCTGTTAAGCAGACAGAATTGAAGACTACTGTTGAGCTGCACAATTATTCACAAATTCCACTTCACACAGAAACACGGTGCACCATTGTCAAAAGCCGATTACAGACTGGCGTACTCAACCCCCATAAACTCTTACCAACCAGCCTCGTGCAGTAGTGGTGTCAGCCAAGCAGGGGAAGTTAGAACTAAGTCATGAGTGTAGCACCTGTCAATTTAGCCCTTATGGCTTACTAATGTTCTAATTGTGCTGGTCAGTCTGGGAGGTTTATTTCATTGAAACTTATTTCATTCTTTGGTATTTTAAATACATTCATGTTAAAAATAAAATAAAAATATAAAATACCAACAAAAATGTGCTAATAAAAGGATTTGTTCTGTAAAATTTGGATTCAGTCAAAAGGCTGCATTTAAGGACCTAGAAGACCATATGTGGCCTTAAGGCCACAGCTTCCCCACCCTTGTTCTAGATCCTATAGTTAGTAAGTATGGACACCAGCATGTGGATCCAGGGTAACATAGGTGGCCATTACTACAGTTAGATTACCTCATTTATGAAAGAAAAATACATGTTTTCACTTAAGTCAGTTTCCTTAAGAACTTTCCTTTTGTACTCATTCACATTTGTATTCATCGTAAAGTATGTTTCTAAAATCCAGCTTAACATTGGTTTTGAATAATAAAAAATAAAAATGCTATTCAATAAATAGCCCAAGGAAATGTAGGAGGGATCTGGGGCTATGTGGCTGGGGGCAAAGGCAAGAAAGGTCAGAAAAGGGCTGCTGTCCACCGAGAGAGCACAGTCACGGTGATAAGATATGGTTTAAGCAGGGGACACGGACAGTGATGAAGAGCTGCATTGATGAACTACTATATTTGCAATACTGTGTCTTCTTCATTTTTGAGTTAGGATTCATTATTTGATAGTGTATTACCTTGAAATATCTTTTTTCTACTTATATTGTTACTATATACTCAGTGAAAAAAATTAGACATGTAAAACCACATACACACACACACACACACATTATTTTGTGTATAGTGTCATCACATAGAGTTAACCTCTGTTAATTGTTTTGCCAACAGACAATGACAAGGGTTACTATTCTGGCTGATATCTGGAACTCGAGGAATTCTTAGGGCACTTAGTAATACTTGCAAATCAAGTAGTAAAAGTTAATGGGATAATACAGAAAACCAAAGAAGCAAGAGCAGTAATGATGCAGCACTTGAGGATTGAAAGTCTGGCCCACCTGACTAGGTGGAAAAGTTTAGATCATTTTGCTAGCTAAGATGCTGGCTGAGGCTACAGAGTGAGTAGTGGAAGAGAGATGTTATAAATACTGACTATGGACATGTGCCCAGCTGCATAAATGAGAACTAAGAAAGATACGTGCTCTCTCTCTTTGCTTTGTTATGTATTTATTTCTACTTATTTACCTTTATTTTTCTCCTTGCTATTCCCATACTCTGTAATACTAGATGTGTGATTAGTGATAAACTCTAATTGGTATTATGCTCTAATTCAGTATTTTAGTTACAGCATATCACAGGGAGATTGTGAACCAAAAAGAAATGAAACATCATCACCCAAATTTGGAAAAGCAATGCATGAGACTATCTGTAACATAAAAAACTTAATAGACTGATCATTGAGTCATATCTTATGAAGAATTTTGAGTGGGGTTATTGGGCACATGGAAGTGACTGGAATCACATAGACAAAAATTCAACTAAGTTTTTGAGATGGTATCACTGCCAGAAGAACTCCTCGCCTGAGTTAAAACTGTCCAAGATTTAAAATGGTCTTTGATATGCCCTCTTCCACAGGAGAATAATAGCTTTTAGAAGTTGGAGTAAAGAACATAGAGAAATATGAATTTAGGAGCTACTTCCAGGGAGCAGAAACGGAGCTTAATCAAGGAACATTGCCTACCCTTAGGGTAGAGCTCTCTTACCCTGCCAGTGGGATTACAGAAGTGCTATGTCCTAGGCATAGCCCTGTGCCTTCATTGTTCTCCTCTCTGAAAAAGAAATGTTTATTGTGCTTTTCTGGATTTGTTCAACCCGTGTGTGGGAGGGCCGGGGGAAGCAGATAATTTGACTTTATAGGTCATAGGAATACAGATAAAGAGGATCCACACAGAAATAATGTTGTGATTATCACAACACCCTGGACAGGGGCTTTTCAGTTAGCCCCATTGCAAAGGAAGTGGGTATATTTTATGTGCATAGAAAGAAAAGTACATATTCTACCAAGAGAGCAACTGAAGTAGACTGCACTATTGTCAAAGTATCCTCTCTCATACTGAATCTATCCTTACAGGATGTCAGGCTTGGCCAAAGGGCAGTTGTGGGCCAAGAAATATTAGACATGATGTGTGCTATTTCAGAGAAGTTTATGAGGTGATTATTCTTTTTGTTGTGCTACAAAAAGAACTGTCCTAGGAAGTGGCTACTATGTTAGCCTGGTTCCTTACATGGAGAGATGTGAGGCAGGGGGACAGGTAGGCTTTAGCCATTGTAGAATAAATTTGAGACACATATTTTGAATCACAGTGAGACTTTGAGATTGTTACTGTGGTATGACCTAGCAAATGCTAACTAATACACTGAAAAATTAGTTAGAGAAAATCAATTTCTACTACTACAGGAAATAAGGTTAATATTAGAGGTGATACTCATGGAATTTGGAAAGTAGATGCCATTATGTTTGTCCATTAATTCGATTAACACTTATTGAAGATACAAATGTACCTTGAGAACTGTACTATTGATGTTACATTTTCTGATGCCCAGGAACATATGTAACCAAGATTTTTTTTTCCTGTGGAGTGTTGGAAGTTAGTAATGTAGAACCAAAATAAAAATAGCTTCACAGGAGATATACAAAAATTATTATTTAATTTTTGTTAGCATGTGCCAGTGTGAGCCAAGTATGAAAGCATCTCTGCTATTATGTCCTCTATGTATTATTTGTGTATATGAAGGTTATTGATCTTGTACAGGTTAATTTTATATTCTGCTAACTCAATTCATTAATTATTTGAGCTAGAGTTAGCATCGATTTTCTGAAGTTTCTAAGGATATTACTAATATCATATTATCTGTAAATAGAGATAGTTTTACTCCTTTTTTTCCAATTCTTATGCTGTCAATTGATTTACATTGTTTAATTGTTCTGGCTAATAATTCTGCTATGATGCCAAACAGTGAAAATAATGGACATCTTTGCTTTGTACTTGATCTTGATAGAAATATTTCTAATTTTCCCCATTAAATAAAATAAGATGCTGCCTTTAAGATTAAGAAATATATATATGATAAGAAAGTATACCACCATTTCAATTTTTTTTTGAGTTTCCCTCATAAATACACATTGAATCTTGTCAAAAGATTTTACATCTTCTATAGAGATAATTGTGTGATATTGAATTGAGCTATGATGCAGGATGCAATGAATATGAATTAATGAGAAGACAGACTATGGAGGAAATTTGGGGAAAGATTGACAGGTAAAAAGCCTCATAGACATTGTACAGTGTGAGGATTTGGAATGATTTGTTTTGGCAAAAGGAACCATTCTTAATGCACAAAAATCTATCAGTTTTTTTAAAAAATTAGAGTAGTTTTCCTAAAGCATATATATATTTCTCAAAGAATAATAAGATTTCTTATGATGAACTCAGAACCAGTGAAGCAGAGACCTTCCGTCTTTTTATTCCTCCTGTTGCTATGGAAACTTTTCTGCTGTGATCTCTGATTTCACGATGAATACTTACGAGCAATTACACATGATAACTAACCTGTTGCATAATTTATCTGAGGTTTCAAAGGACTTTCCAGATGCTTCATATTCTTCAACTTTTCAAAATAATTTTCTATTTATTTATTATGAAGTGAGATGGTTAAAATGTTGGTGTTCAGCAGTACAAGATCTGTCTTAGTTTTAGCTATCAAAATATAAAATAAAATCCATATCTATTGGGATTAAGTAATACATTGGACGTTAAGATTTTTTATTAATTCTTAAAATGTTTGGTAATATCAATTCTTATGAGTCAAACTTCATGGTCAAAAAGAAACACCCAAGGCTATTTTTCAGCATGTGGTCTTTGATTATAGGATTCAATTTTAATTACTACTATATATATATATCCAAAAAAACCTTTCAAAAAAATGTACATGTCCTCTCTCAAAAATTAATCTAATCTACATATGACTTTTACTAGTCCAAAATTAAATTTAAAAGTCAATAGAATAATTAAAAAACGACTCCCTCCCATTCAACTAAAATGCCTATGTATAATTAATGTGTAGTCCTAAGAGGTAAATAGGATCTTAAAATCATCATTCCAGTTTAATAGGCCCTGTAATATGCTAGGTATGCTTCTAGTTTGTAGAAATATGAGCTCTGAAGTGACTCTAATAGTGTGCATTATTATAGGAAATTAGAACAACAAATAAAATTAAATCATCAACAGAGCTGGCTTAGACAGTCAGGAATAAATCGATCAACAGTATTAGCAGTAATGAAGTTTGTAAAAAATATAAATAGAAATCTGATAATAAGAGGGTGGAGTGTGAAACTGATAATTGAGTCTGAAAGCTGTGGAATTATAGCAATACTATAAAACAGGGCATTTTTCAAAAATCTCATTTTATTTTCCAAAGAATAATAGATGTTAGTAATCTTTGTAGTATTTAGCTTTATTAAAAATAACAAAATAGAAACTGAGAGGGCTTAAATGTCATTTTCTTTACCTAATATTAGTGGTATTAATTAAGGAAGAGGTTCAAATGTTTGCTCATTTTTTTTTCTTTTTTTTGTTCAGAACAAACTAACTGAACCAGTTGGGAGATATAGAATGTGCCTTAGCATTACAAGTGAATTTTTTCACTAATTCCTCTTCCTAGAGAAAAACACATAATGGAGAGGAAGTATAGACTTGTGATTAGGAGGGTGGGCTCTGGAATGAGAATGTCTTAGCTACCAGCTCAACTCTCCTACTTACAACTAGAGAACACTACACACATTAACAAAGTGTACCAAACTGCAGTTTCTTCATGTGTACATGTGGATTTAATGGAGCTAATGGTGCCAAAAACCTGTAATAGTATGTAAGATCTAGAGTCAGACTACCCAATTCTACACTGATCAACTGTGCAAATTTGAGAAAGTCTGTTTCAGATTCTTCATCAGCAAAATACAACTTTTGTATTTTGCATCTGTACTCACCTTACAGGATTATTAGGGTAGTCAAATGAGATAATGCATGTAAATCCTTTAGTGCAGGTGTTGGCTACATTCCTTCTGGGGGCTTCAGAGAAGAATCTACCCAACAAAGGGCCTCATCTGTCACAAGCCACCTAAACTTATCCCTGCTCCATTTTACCCCGACGGCATGAGACTTGTCATTTTTTAATTGTCTATTGTCCATCTCCCCAACTCAGATGTAAGCTTAATGGGGACAAAATATGTGTCACTTTTATTCTCTATTGGCTATGTAGTACCAAGAACAGTGCCTAGCATATATTAAATATTCAACAAATGATTCTTTTAAAAATATGTTACTTAAGCTATCAGTTAAGAATTGCTCATAACAGCAAAGTCTCAGTGAAAATCAAAAGTAAGTGTTTACTTTTCACAAACTTGCAACTCAGCTAGGACAGCTCGGCTTTAAGCTGGCTGGCCAGCCAGGTGGCTCTGTTTCAGCTTGTTTCACTCGTCAGCCAGTGAGCAAGCTGGAGCACATTCTTTTCATTGCAGTGGCAGAGGTTCAAAAGGACATGCCAACCCACAGACATACATCAAGTGTCTGTTTCTATCACACCTGCTAAAATCCCACATGCTAAAACAAATCATATAGATAAGCCCAAAGTCAAGGGGCAAGATATCCATTCACCAATTGAGTGGAAACTTGCAAAGTTATATAGGGAAAGAGTGTAGATACAGGGAAGGGTTAAGTATTGGGACCAATAATTCAATTTACCCGATATGCCCATATTTCTCTTTTGATGCAGATATAGGGTTAACCATAATCAGAATTGGCTACTAGAATGAAGATTCTGCACATGTGTACCCTAGAGAATCATGCCTAAGGCTTGTTGAAGTCACCAATGTCATGTACAGTTTTTATTCAGTTATTTCCATGTCTGCATGTGTGAGCAGATATAACAGATTATTCAGTACAGGATTTTTATCTTCATTTTTACTTTCTTGCTTTATTCTTGTTAGAGGAAATCACTGTCATACATGCTCGCTTTATCAATAATAGAAACAGCTCTGGTAAATGTTGACTTAAATCCTAGTAAACATCAAAACGAAACAAGCTAGAACACAATGGTTTAGAGGGAAATATTCACTTAAATACACTCAACAAACATCTTGAGTGCCTAACACTTGCCAGACATTGTTATATTCACTGGGGTTACAGTGAACAAACCACTCAAAGAACTTTCCTAAATGTACACTTCAGCGTTGAAGAGAGACAGCAAACACATTATCCAGGCTAATCGCCAAATCATGCACAGATGTTATCAGCACCAGAAATCAAATGCTAATTTGAGCAAAAGATTCAAAAGTAAAAAATCCTCTCAAACTTTAGATAATTTCCTTCATCAAGTTTGGAGGCAGAACTAAAGAATCTTTAACAAGCTCCCTTAAAAAATGGTCAACTAATAGAACTCATTTTAATGGGATTTAATTAATAATGTATGTAGTGTTCTCTAGTTCTAAGTAGGAGAGTTGAGCTGGTAGCTAAGACATTCTCATTCCAGAGCCCACCCTCCTAATCACAAGTCTATACTTCCTCTCCATTAGGTGTTTTTCTCTAGGAAGAGGAATTAGTGACAAAATTCACTTGTAATGCTAAGGCACATTTTATATCTCCCAACTGGTTCAGTTACTTTGTTCTGAACAAAAAAAAGAATGAGAACTCATTTCTCACTGAGAAAACTTAGAGCCCAAAATCTTAGGAATATGACTGAAATATCCTCAACAGTCACCACGTATCACCTGTTGCAATTTAGGAGGCTTGATTTGGTGAATTACTGTCTCAGATGAGGGAAATAGAAATGCTGACATAACAAATGACATCTATGTGCACCAAATTCAATTGCTAAAATGTTTTGATTAATTAAATCCCATTAGAAACCACATAACTAGAACATTATTATAAGTTATTTTATGTAATATAAGATAACCACAATTGAAGACTTAAGGTTTGGGAAAAATGTATTGCTCCCACCTGTAAACAAACTTAAAATCTATATTAAATCAATATTAGTTCAAGTCACATCTTTCAATATATACGGATGGGGAAAAAAGTTGTCAAGCAGGAATGCCACAGAGCTCCTAAATACTCTGCCTAAGCTCCTGTTGCAATGAAAGAATGATTCTTCCTTCTGTTTTAGAAGAACTCATATTATTTCTGTGCTGGCTGCTACCAGCTTTTTCCTTCTTTCCTTTAAATTAATGCTATGACATCTCCACTGCCCAGTGTCTCCACTTCACTTTACTCCCACTTAGACTTGACATCATCTGACACAGCTTTCTTGATACCCCAAGTCTGGCTTGGGTGCCACCCCAGTGTCTTCCTTTAAGAACATGTAAGTCAATATGGTAGCACTGACCACTCTGTATTTTAAATATCCATTTTCTTGCTAACTTTAATCACTAGTCTTTGATGATGGATATCATGTCTTTTTTGCCTTGCTTATAGCACAGTGTTCACAATGGTATATAAACAGTTTCAGTAAGTAAGGAATTTAAAAAGAAAACCTCTTAGATCATTTATCTCATTCCTATTCCACAATAGTTAATCAATTCATTTTGGAATATCTGGATCATATAATAGGGTATCATAAAGCATAATTTTCTTAGAGTTGGGGAATTGGAAAAAATTGGGAGTTGGTAACCATAAAGAAGGAAGCAAATGAGTAGTGAGTTGCTGTATTCTTTTCCCCTGTAAATAAGTCAATATTACAAACCAGATTTGACTAAATATTGTTCTATAATTCATCATGTTTGAGTTTATTTTATTTCAGAGATCTTTTTTAAGAAAGGCTGTAGTCTTTTTTATCATGTATATAACATGTATGTCTACTATAGTTTGCATGTATATCTCCTCCAAAACTCAAGTGGACATTTTATTTGGCAGTATTGAAAAGTAGGGCCTTTAAGAGGTAATTGGGTCATGAGGGAATGGATTAATCCAATCATGTATTAATGGACTAATGGGTTACCATGGGATTGGCACTAGTGACTCTATAAGAAGAGGAAGAGAGACCTTTGCTAGTAGTATGCTCAGCCCTGTTGTTATGTGATACCCTGCGCTGCTCAGAGACTCTAGAGAGTCTCTGAGAAATAAGAGACTTATTTCTTATTTCCCCTTATTTCCCCACCAGAAATAAGGCTGTCATCATTTGCAGCCCCTCACTCTACCTGGGACTTCTCAGTCTACATAACTATGAGAAATAAATTTATTTTCTTTATAAACTACCCAGTTTCCGGTATTCTGATGTAAGCAACAGAAAACGGACTAAGTCACTAAGACAATGTCTAATCCCCTTCTTAAACATGGACACACAAAAGAAAATGAAGCTCTCTTTTGTTTCCTTTCGTCATTAATGTACAAATACACTCAGTTGTTTTCAACCATTTCTGCTAGGAAAACTTATATTCTCTTGTATAATGATAAAGGGAAAGGGCTTCATGCCTTTCTATAGCTTTGTGCTCTGGTAAGCAAGCGAGTCTACTGTACCTTCTCTTAAAGGCTTTACTGAGGGACCTTTTAGTATGTAAATTTAAAAGAGTATGTCACCTGGACCCAAGGGAGACTGAAAAATTAAATTATTTAACACTTACTTACCTGAAACTATCCCAGAAAACCAGAATATAAGGACTATAATGATGCATTTTGAATATAAGTGTATTTATAATCTAGGCTATCACATTTTTATAACTTAAATTACTACACAAATAAAATAAGTGGATTATGACAGATTTTACATGGCTTTTTAATATCAAATATTTCCCACTTACTAAGATCAGCCAAGATCTGGGATTCTTTTCAGATAAGACCTACTCCAGTTATACATTGTTACTTTTTCTCCTCTATCCTTGCGCAGTGCTTAGTCCCAATTACCCTTATGACTATTCAACCTGTCAACGATTTACAGAAAGCATTACAATCAGCCTTGTTATCCCACAAAAAAATTCATTATGTTTTGGCCATAAAATCATCAACCTTGAAGAAGACCCCCAAAGCAATCAATGCAGCTACAAAAATAAACAAATGGGACCTGATCAAATTAAAAAGCTTCTGCACAGCTAAAGAAACTATCACTAGAGCAAATAGACTACCCACAGAATGGGAGAGAATATTTGCT